>JAAKHE010001032.1:18597-109497 GCA_011039315.1 Vitis labrusca
TTCCTTGGTGGCCCATTACTACTCGTACGACTTACCCTTTTCTGAGTCACCTCGGAGACTTTGGTTAAGGGATTATCTGACCCTTTATTGTGATCCTCGGTAGTCTTGATTTAGACTAGACTTCACTTAGGCACTTAGGCCCATTTAGGCACCCTAGATCCACTTAGGCACTTAGGCCCATTAGGTCCACCTTGGCCCACTTAGTCTCACCTTGGCCCATTTGGACATTTTTAGCGTGACTTGTATGACTTGCATGGTTACATGGCTTTTGGGCTCGGCTTTTTGTTTATTGGTTTATTTTTATTTTTATTTTTATGTTATTTTATTTTATTTTTATTTTTTTTTAGTTTTAGTTTTATGATTATCATTCACTTTTTATTGGTTATCTTCCTCTTTATATTATTTTCCCTAACTTATTTATTATTTATTTTTATTTATTTATTTATTTATTTTTACCGTTTCCTAATTTATTTACTTGCTTATCCGTTCATTCAATTATTTAACTTCAAAAATTTCATGTTTTTGCAAGGAAACTTACTATTGGAGTTTAAGGAAGACGGGACTCTCTTTGGAAGGTTTTGGAGAGGAATTTGAAATTGGGAAGATTGCTTTTGAATTGGAAGATTTAAAAAAGGATAAGGAGAAAAGAAGAGAGAAAATAGGAGATTTCGCCTTTTTTAAGGAGATTTAGGTTTTAGGAAAAAGGGATATATATATATGTGAGAAAAGAAATTCTGAAGGAGGGAAGGGATTTTTTTCTGAAAATTTTTCGTGGAGAAGAACAGAGGAAACAGAAAAGAACAATTGCAACCAAGGCTGTCCAGGTATGCTTCTCATTACTCTTGGGATTCTTACCCATTTTCGATTTCTCTGTGTGTTCGTTCCTGAATATTCTTACATTGTTGATTGGTGTGGACGGAAAGGGCCACAAATTTGTTGTGTTGAGGTCGGTTCCTGATATTTACTATACTCTCATTCGCATTTTGTCCTCTTTGATTCTTTTGCAGATTCCAAAACATCATTTGTACCAGTATGAATGCCACGACCATTAACCTGATTGTTTGCTGAATTTGATCGTTTTGATTTTTCTTCCCCTTTTTGAGCAGTCGGATTCATTCTTGAGTCTAGTGTTTGTTGATCAAATATCTCCTTTTTTTGTGCTTGCCTCACCTTTTCAAAGCCTGTTGATTCGAAATATGAAACGTGGCTCTTCCTAGTTCTGTTCTTATTTTATTTTGTTTTATTTTTCTTTTCTTTCTTCTTCTCCTTTGGTACTCTGTTTTCGATTACCATTCTCTCTTTCCGATGCTTGCTTATGAGATTCTTCTGAGAACTGCTGGAGTGGGGGATTCAAACTTGGAAGGATGAGACAGAAAGAAGATGCAGGGTTTCTATGCGAGTTCATCTGCTGAAACAGAGGACAATCCTCACTTGTTGCCCAGATTCTTACCGCGAAGGTCTTGGCCAATTCAGTCAAGTGATATGTGCAGCTCCTTCAGTGGAAATCTGGGAAAGATGTGACAAATTTAGAGGTTATCCCCTCAGGACCCACGTTGGGAGAAGATTGTCATGGCAAACGGATATGGGTATGGCTGATTTGAGAGCAACTTTTGTTAGGGGTCAAAAGCATAAACTGAGTGTTTACATACATCAGATGTGTACTTTGATGATGTTCAATAATGCTCATCGCTTAAATGAAAAAGGAGCAGGGCATGGGAGTATCCCAGACCTACAAGAAGAGGTCCTACCAGTGATGAAACTGATGATTGCTTGAATGCTTTGATGAGGAATTTTGACATGCTTGCCTCATGGAGGCGGAAAAGCAGTGATTCTTCACCTGTCAAGAGTTCTAAATATGAAAATAATGCTAATGTTGTTAGATCAGAGAACTCTTCTCCCTCAA
This sequence comes from Vitis labrusca, assembly GCA_011039315.1. Lineage (NCBI taxonomy): Eukaryota > Viridiplantae > Streptophyta > Magnoliopsida > Vitales > Vitaceae > Vitis > Vitis labrusca. The sequence goes on from JAAKHE010001032.1 coordinate 20,501, forward strand.
CTCTTTCTTATTATGGTTACAGTGAGCTAAAGTATTACGTGAATTTAGAAGAAAAGTGGAAAAGATGGAAAAATTGGGCCAACAAGATTTGCTCTCAGGAATGCGTGAAGCAGTATCCAATGAGAACCTTAGAGCAATAGATTCTAATATGCAGGCAGAAAAACTGAACTCAGAAGATGCAGCCAGTTTTAGGAGTTAGCGGATAAATTTTCAAACCTAAACTGGATCAAGAGCCGAATCTGTGGAATTTAGTTGTTGTTGATGTGATGCACAAGGCTAGCTATGCAAGCTGAATTTGTCACTTATGCTGACCTAATTGTGAAGCCAAAGTTACTGCTGTAGAAGGTCAGTACCAGATTGGAATCTACACTGTACGTCAAATTCAATATGGCAAGGAGATCACCTTTGGTTATAATTCAGTCACAGAGAATAAGGAAGAGTACGAGGTTTCTGTTTGTTTGTGTGGCAGCCAAGTTTGTCGAATGAGTTATTTGAATCTAACAGGTGGAGGGGCATTTCAAAAGGTATTGAAAGGGTGTCATGGAATTCTGGATCGGTATCAATTGATGTTTGAAGCTCGTGAATTAAATATGGTATATGAAGAAGTCTACATAGACTTGGGAAGAACTGGAAGGGAAAGAATTAAGTGCTGAGGCCTCCTCTTCTGGAACAATATTTGGGTCATTTGTACATCTCATATGGTTAAATCCACATATGCTTCTTAGTGTTTTTCATTGTGAGCAGCCACAAGGGAGCGGTCAAGCTACCATTGTCGCACCAACAGTAGAAGAGCATTTCCTATCTCAATAACGCAGTATTACTCCAGCAAACACTCATGCTGAAAGGCAAATCCGGGGTGCAAGACTTCAACATAATCGACAATTAGATGCTCCCCTGTCCAATGAAAATCAACCAATAGAAGAAATGAAATCCACTATCTATCAGAAAGACCTGTCCCAAATCTGTCCAACAGAAGCTGAATTGGTTGAAACTCGAATCATCATACTTTTCTCCTCTGTTGTGGCTCTCAGAGATCCTGAATAATGGTTTCACCAGTAATGACAAGGTTCTCTTGGTCCACATTCCAGGTCTGGACTTCATTGATCCCTTCTTTGGGTGCCATAAGGGCAGAACTCTTACTAGTTCCAGTTCTTCCTCCGGATCTACTGCAAAGAGATAGGCAGGCACTTCTAAAGATTGAAAATGTTGCCAAATTATGCAATGTATTGGCCGTTCTATCGACCATTAGGCATTATGCAGCTGGCTGTGCAGGTTCTGTGAAGAGTTTTGATCTCATATGCACAAAAATAAAATGGAAAGCCTCAAATCGCTGGTCTGATCTTCCATGGTCGCATACAAATTCTTGGATCAAATGTTCCAGAGATTTGCTTCAAGAAGATATTGCTGATCAATTTGAAAAACAGCCAGATGATCTTCATTTTCTGCAGTCCACTTCAAGGACATATTCCTAAGTGTTTAGTTGTGGACCGTGAAACGTATTAGACAGTTGTTGTTTAGATATGCTGAAGCTCTGTTTTCTTTGCTCCAACTTCTTCTTCAGCATCATGTGACACGCTTGGTTCAGGATTTTGATGTTAATCTACAACAAAAATTAATTCAATTAACACTCCACCAACCTGATTGTTCCGAGGAAGGTGATCGGCTTGCTACTAGGTTAATATCTTCCCCAATGGAGTATTACACTGGTCCTAATGACAAGGTAACAGTTGATGATATTAGTGCAAGATTGCGAGAGGGTTGGCTAGGCTATTACAAGGGGACTGATCACAAACTTTACTTAGCTGTGGAGTTTCTTGAGAAAGCTGCTGTAACTTCTAACACCGAAGAGAAGGAAAACCTTGCTAGAGAGGCCTTCGATCTCTTGAATAAAGTTCCAGAACCTGCAGATTTATGAGCAGTTTGCAAAAGGTTTGAGGATTGGAGATTTCATGAAGTTGTGGTTCGTTTACCACTACAAAAAAGGCACAAGCCCTTGTCCCTGAAGGTGATGCTTCCAATGAGCGACTTGATGCAGAAATTTGAGAACATACACTTGCTTAGCTTGAACGGTGTTATGAGATTATCGCCGGTGGTTTGTGTTCTCTAAAAAAGGGTGAGGCTTTTCTAGAAGGAACTTGGATCTCCCGTGAGTCCCACTGCCTAATCCACCCTTGATCAGGCTTCCCGAAACATATACATACGCCAAACTGTCCAACTCAGTGTTAAATCATCTGACAGTCTTTCAGATATTGTTTCAGTACAGATCCAAAATATGTTAGGCCCCTTCCAATTCATGCCTTTGATGATCCCTCCCAGCATGAAGGACTTGCTAAAGCTAGTGACTCTGTCTCAGCATGTCGCACACTGATAAGCTTGCTTGAAGATTAACCAACATATGCTACTGCCACTACTTGCAGCTGGAGCAGGAATTACCTTAGTTAATTCAGTAGTAATGCCTCGACGTAGTACATAGCAGCATCAAGGAGCAGCCAGGACCCACCAATGGGTTTTGCATTGATAAGATCTTCAGGTCATGATACTTCAAAATGTCCTATGGACTTTCGTGTTTTGGAAATGTGGCCACTGCAGCTTGTTATGCCCAGCGTGTACATGAATTAAAGCGTGTGCTAGTCATTGATTTTGATGTTCATCATGAGGATGGAACAAATGATGATTCTATGATGGCTCAAATATATTCTTCCTTTCCACTTATCAAGATGGAAGCTACTCTGATACTAGTAAAATTGACGAGGTAAGATCATGACAGTGGCGAAGGTTGACGACACCAATTATTAAATGAGATGTGCAGTGAAAGAGGTAACAATGGGGAAGGTCACGATTCATGTTTCAAACGATCAGAAGTATGTGATAATTTCAAAGTGAATCGGAAGTCATTGTCAAGGAGAGCATGAAGGCTTTGAAGTTATTGACAGTACAGAGGATTCTCATAACCTTATTATGGAAAATCTACTCATAAGGGACATGGAATGGTTCAATCAGTTTTGACTTCCTTTACAACTATCAGAAAATTGCTTTACAATTAATAGGGCTCATGCTTCATTGGCAGAGACTGATGATGGGGATTCAAAGCAAGACGAAAGAGGGAATTCTGAGGACGTTCGCTGGTCATCAGACTTTTGGGAATAATTATCGTATTTGCTCTATTGAAAGACAGAACTGAAGAAGAAAGAATTACCTCGGTTACCTCCTGTTAAACTTAAATCGAAGGAGAAACCATTGAATACTAGCTGGGAGGAGAAGTTTGAGTATGAGGGATCTGCTTCTAAGATTGCTGTTGTAGATAGTGCGTTTCTTATAAGGTTGTATCTGGATGTTCCATTGGACAAGAAATCAACTCTTCAGGTGAAGAACGAGATAAAGCTTTGTGGAGGATACAAAGCTGTAGGTGAAAACTGGTGTAGAGGCTGCAGTTGATTTGACTACATTGCCAAAGGAGATTTTCAACAAAGAAGGAAAGCCTCCAGCAGAATCCTCTGTACGCAGTGGCAGAGTCTTATAGAGGAAAATTTGCTGTCATCCTTGGATTAGCAGCACTGAAAGCCATAGAAGTAGAAAATTCGAAGCTTAATGATGATGTTGGGTAGAAGTCACAATCTTAATGATGGAGACATCACAATAAAAAGAAGATAATCTGAAGTTTGGAATCAGGAATGGAGCTGCCATTTTGGGTAAACCCGACCCCAGGAGTGGCTACATGTAGTAGTTCAGGTTTATGAGACTTGCTCGAATTTCTGTATGACAGGAAGAGATAAGAACAGAACCTGCTGGAGAGTGTCCAGAAAAGGTTCCACTTTCTTTGATACGCAGGAAATCAGGAAAGTCTTGCTGATTGTGTAGCATCTGGCTGAAGTTCAGCTTCATGAATGTGAAGCAAAGATCTACTTACGTGATGTGTGAAGAATGCTATTTCTTGTCAAGAAGCTTGGTGTCCGCTCACTTCGAAAAGCGTTGCTTACTGAGAGTGCTGATTCGATGAATTTGAGTTTACCCGGAGCTGCTAAAACTCTTGGACAGCATGAAGCTTTAACCACCACACTTAAGCATATTCCTGAGATGTGTGCAGATAGACCTGAGATACTCTCTGGGCTGGTGTAAAATGCGGAGGATGTAAGAGCTTCAGAGGGGATCTTTCTATGAAACTCGGTAGGGGACTTCTTCCGTATTCTCTCCTAAAATGGTAGATTGGGGAGATTCTATTTCGTACTATTTCAATGACTTTGTTTCCAGTCCATAAGATTTTTATGCAATCTCACAGATTGGTAAAAAAAAGCAAGCAGTTTTCTATGGTCACTGATACTGTTTTTATGGGGAGCTCAGCATTCGATACTTTATCCTCTGTTCCAAGTTTCCCTTCTGGTAAAAACGCGTCATTTGTGACCAGCAGCGAAGGCAGAAGAAGAGAAACCCTTGGCAGGCCAAACTCAATTAAAGAGCATCAGAAGAAGACTAGAAAGAAAGGACATCCCCAATCACAACAGCAGAAAATATGAGGGTTTATCAACATCAGCTATTGTTTTGAAGTCTAAGCTTATGTACGCTCCCATGTTGGAGAATGGGTCCGAGTTACAGCCTTCTCTGGATGCATGCTCTGCTTCAGTTCATGAATTTCGGATTCCTCCTAAAGCTTTCCTTGGACTGCATTCATATTGCCCCGTTCATTTTGATTCTTTCCATGCCGTGCTTGTTGATATAGGCTTACATATTCCTCTGTTGAGGGCTGGTATTCATGCGCCTTCATCGAAAGTACCCAGCAATTTTCGCGCTGCTGAAGACGTTGCTGGAGAGAATCTTGACGGATCAATTCAAGTCTTTAAAGCATTATTTGCTGCCTGTGACATACTTCTTGAAGAGCTCCAGAAACTTAGCATAACGATTAATCAGACAATTGATTCAACTGACTTCATTTCCAAACTGAATGATACAAGGATGGTTATGTTCCATATCATTTTGCTAGAATCAAATTGTGCCAGGGAGCTTCATGGAACTACTCAAAGAAGGGCGAAGTGTTTCTGGAGACACTGAACGAGTGTTTGGATCAGATAGCGAGTGCTTCACGGGACAGTCCATAATTCATGAAACTGTTCTCAATAGCTCAGTCTCAAAACATTCTTCTCATTGAATTTCTAACTCTTCCAATAACTGTCAATGGCGAGGATGATAGGTCCATTCATAGAGACAAAATTCTCAAGACCATTAGAAGATCAGATTGCTAATGGAGCTTACTCCATGAAACCGATCAACAATTCTACAAGTCTCCAAGGCTTCTTTGTTATCAATGCTAATGGTTTCCCCGGGATTAAAAATTCACGAACAAGGACTTTCTGGATCATCCAAATTTTCCTAGTCATATTCCTAAAGATTCTAATGAAATGGAAAAGGAGGTTTTTCCCAGATCAGCTGGTATCTATATCCGAAATGAGACTGCTCAATCAAGTCAGAATGTGCTTGAACTTCTTCGTAAGATGGATCAATCAAGGGATCAAAGCGCAGCATGCTCAGTCCAGTTCTTCAGAGAGGAATTCATTATTTGAAATACCAGAACCAGAAATTTTTATGGGACCAACATAATAGCAGGTGTCAGTTTGGGTCTGGAATCTACTGCTCTTCCTGTCATCGTCATTAGCATATCTATTGTCTCAGCTTTCTGGCTCGGCCAAACTTCAGGCCTAGTGGATGAAACTGGGAACCCAACTGGTGGGCTGTTTGGGACTGCTGTTGCAACAATGGAAATGCTCAGCACTGCTGCCTATGTTCTAACTGTGGATATGTTTGGTCCAATAGCTGATAATGCTGGTGGAATGGTAGAGATGAATCAGCAGCCTGAAAGTGTTCGGGAGATCACTGATCTTCTTGATGCAGTTGGGAACACCACGAAAGCTACCACCAAGGGATTCGCCATTGGATCCGCGGCACTCTCATCCTTCCTTCTGTTCAGTGCTTATATGGATGAGGTGTCAGCATTTGCTCATGAACCTTTTAAGCAGGTTGATATTGCCATTCCAGAAGTTTTTGTTGATGGGTTGTTGGGCTCTATGCTTATTTTCCTATTTAGTACATGGGCATGTTCTGCAGTTGGCCGGACTGCTCAAGAGGTCTTTATCTGACACCGGAAGCGATCCCACTTCTGAATCTGTAGTCAAGCCCTTGCTGAGAGAGAAGTGATTTCTTTTGGTTCGATTGTACACCTTGAAAGTTAGTGTTTCAGTTGGAAATGCTAATTCCTGAGCTGCCGAGTGTGAAGGATGGAACCTACGGATTTACAGAAAACTGGAGGCACTTATTTAACAGCTTGTGAGAGGAGTAAGTGATTATAAGAATCCGAACTCCTCTTGGAGATGTATCTCAGGACCAGAAGCTGCCCCACTTCCAGCTATATTTATTAGTGCAATTCTTGAGTCACCCAATTGCCTATGGATGGGCATCCTTGCTTACAGGCAATCCTGAACATGGTGCGCAGCTGTACTGATAATCCGTCATCTGATAAGTCTTGGAGATGTTCCCTGCTGCTGTTGCATTCAGAAAACTCAGAGCGCATAAAGAAGCTTGCTGAAAGTATCTCAAACATGCTACAACAAAACAATCTGGCAAAAGCTTACAGCTTGAACTTGGAGCAAAGCCTTTGATGGTCTTGGAATTTCTTTTCTTCTGACCATAAACCCTGTAATTCAGTATACGAATTTTGATCAGCCTCGGAAAGTGCCAGAAGAGGGCAGAATGCGTTTTGGAATTCAATGCCAGTGTCACAGCCTCAATCGCACCTCCAGACTCCACTCCATCATGGCAATCTTACTACATACACCTTCTCCTCTATTTACTTCTTTGATTGGGAACTTACTGTTTTAATTTGAATTTTGAAACCATTGTTCAACTGAATATTCCCAGCTTTGAAAAATCCACCTTAGGAGCATCTAGGTATAAAATCCCAATTTTAACATGCTATTTGCTGCCATTTTCCTTCGGGCATGCACTTTCACTGTTTTATCTGATTTTTAACTATTTTCATGATTTTCTTGATTTTCAACAAGCATGAACAAACTTTATGATTCCAAACAATGGAATTCATTGAATCGATTCGTGCAAAAGTAATATGGACTTTGGTGGGGGGGTCCGACATTCATGATACCTTCTTCAATATTGTTTGCTTGATATGTTGATTTTTGATTCTTCTTGATGATATACATGAGTTTGTTTCGTATTTATTGTTGAGATGCTCTTGTTTCCCATAGAGAGGTACTAGCTTGCTATTCAGGTACGCTCTCTTCTCATCTATTTTTTTTAGAACTCTATGGACTTGTATGCCATTGATGACCATATCCATATTTGACGTGATTCTTGGTTGTCTTGATATATGCCTGATTTGCTTGAATAAAACAAATGTTGTGTGCTACATTTCTACACTAACTTTTATGTTTTATGATAGCGCTTGAGAAGCAGTCCAGGTACGCATCCTAACCTTTCTTTATTATGATTTGATCTTGTTTGGCATGCTATTTTTTTTTGGAACCACCTAGCCTACTTAGGTATCCATAATTAACCGATTAATTGCCACGTTTCCCTCAACTTAGTCAGTAGAGACCTTTTTAGGGCTTAGAGGGGTGCTACCTCCTAGAGGTACCTTCCCAGTAAGTAACCTGATCTCCGGACCAAGACTCGGGTTTTTCAAAGACATGCCTTTTTTTTCCAAAAATTATGGAGTCACATTTTAGGGTTTTTCTTTCTTGTTTTATTTTCCCTTTAAAATAAAAATAAAATAAGTGGCGACTCCAATTTTTCTAAAAATTAATTTTTCACAAATAAAAAGTGAGTCTCGCCGATCGAGTGGGGACGCACGTGAAAAATGCGGGTCCACAGGTGCCTTATATGAATGTAATGAAATCGAGATTTAATGACAACCTAAAATATTGTATTATTTACATTTTCAAACCAATTTAATCCGTTGGTAATATCAATGGTCCAAATCCATTGGATAGTCCGTCGCTAAATTTTTTTTATTGTTGATAGAAAATTCCCATCAATAGACTTTTACCAACACACCTTTCCTCGACTACCATGTGTCGAGATTATCCATTGGTAAATGTTTATTCCGATAATGTATATCAATTGGGAAAATTGTAGTGAAGGCATTCTTTACGTCTAATTGTTGAAGCTACCAATCATTTTTTGTTGCTAGAGAAAGCAAGACTCAAATGGTGTTTAGCTTAGCAACAAGTACCGTGAATGTCTCTTGATAGTCCACTCTATATGTTTGAGTGAACCCTTTTGTAACTACCCTTGCCTTATACTGTTCAATCAATCCATCTAAATTGTATTTTATTGTGAATACCCACCTACAACCTACTAGAATTTTTCTTTTGGGCTTTTTTACCAAATCCTATGTTTCATTTTTTTCAAGAGCATGTATTTCATCCTCAACTGCCTTTTTCCACTTTGGTTCTTTCAAAGCTACTTGTATTGTTCTTAGAATATCAACACCTACCAGATTAGTTGCTAGAGTTTGAAGAGAAGGTGATAAATGATCTTATGAGACAAAATTTGATATTGCATGTTGAGTGCAAGTTCTCACTATTAGGAACCTTGGATTACTCCGTTCTCATGCCCTGGATCTCATAGGGTGCATGCATCTATCTTTAACACTCTTTAGACCTAACACAATTGAAAAAAAAAATGGTTTCAAAAACAATTAAAGAATAAAGATCTAGAGAAAAAAATGCTCATACCTAGATCTGAATGTTCCTAGATCAATTCCTTGCGGTGAATAACATGCATAGAAAGACTAGAGAACTTCTCCTCATGCTACTACTCGTGTGCGCGTCCCATACGATTCCCGTGCACGATGCTTATGCACATTGCGTGCGAATCTTATGGACACGGCCTGTGCACTTCTCGTGCTATTCTCGGGCATGCGGCCTGTATGATTCCAAAGTGCTTCTCTACACCCAAGATCTTCTGCCTAATGACTCTTGATTATGTCTAGGCACTGAGATGGTGGACATCTCAAGGGTGGAGGCTAGGGTTTTCTCTCTAGACTGAAAATGGAGAATGATAAGACCTAGAAGCCCTAACCCCTAAACGGGTATTTATAGGCTTCCTATTAGGCTTAAGTAAATTGAGCCCACCATGGGCTTGGGTCACTTAATTTAGTCCAAAAAGGTTTTTAATTGATTTATTAACCACACAAGGCCTTAATTAATCAATTAGCCTAGTCCAGATATATCACTCACTTATCCTTGTGCAACCTTACATAATTATCAAAACACCCTTATGCACAAAAGTGAACTAAAAACCCATCAAACCCTCATAAACTATGCCATCAAGGAATATGAGCTAAGAGCGGGGACCATTGGGACCCATAGGAGTATTGGCTCCCTCAGAATCAAATTCTAAAATTGACTTGACATCCCATTATAAAGAATCAACTGCACTCTAGTATCCTATGTATATTACAACAAGACACCAAGTGTTCGAGTCCATGACCTACTATCCACTGCATGTGAACTCTTCATGAATCGGTGTCCATAATCCAACAAGGTAGTGCTATCACCTATCAAGATTACCTCTAAAATCCTTGAGTTACATATATGTCATTTATTATGTGATCAACTTACATACTTTAGCTATAAGAAGCATATGTCAAAATCCACTAAAGGAATTCTTGTGGCCACAGATTTCATGATTAGATGTCTTTCAAATCACCCAAGGGCCACACTGTCTCAATCCCATGAGATATCATGGTACCTCTATTGAGAATACCTGTTGCCACCAACCTCCATCAACAGTGACACAATCCATAGGGATATATGACCCCTTTAAGGTTTCACCCTTTGGTCAAAGCCTTCTATTTATTTTGACACAAACTTAATATCCTCTCAAAGTTGTCCATACAGTATAGTAAATAGGAGTATCATGACAATTGATAGCCTTGTTTCATGATTCACCATAAATCTTGTCCAATGTGAATCATATACATTAGTGCACTCACCATGGGAAACCCATTCCCACAGCCAAGACAATTTATCCCTCCAATTAGGAGGTGGTGCACTACAGTCTCTATTGGATTGCCCAAATCCATGAATCAACTGTGGACAACTAATCTTCTTACAAGGAACCCATGACTTCTATCTTTTGTGCAAATCCTAATGCACCTAATTCGTGTGCAATGTAAGAGACATGGGTTGAATTCTTAAATCAATGTCAATACACCAAAGGGATAGTAAGAGGATAGATAAGTCTAACTTTGTTATATCGTGTTTTGCTTTTAGGGGCTCAATCCCAACACTCTCACCTTTCCTCAATGCTATGAGTACATCAAGCTCATCAATGTTAAGGTTTGTAAGGGATAAATGTATATATAAATTAGGTTAAGACAAGTTACCATGTTGAAGGTTCACCGATTTCTCTACTTTTGAAATATTCCTCCATGAATAAACATGTAACTCAGGTTGTAATTGCAAATCTCCTCTTGTCATTATTGTTGAGGGTTTGTTGTGCATAATCATCATTGGCTTAGGTGGATTGGAAGACTCAAGTAAGCTAATTTGTGGACTAGATAGTGAATTCGATGGTGATTTAGGTTGTGGTATCGGTAGCTTTGGAATTTTTAAAGTTTTTGATCAATTTAAGGATTGTGCTAATATTGGTATACTAGTAGAAAGTGGAATGAAAGGCAACATTTTTTTATCGATTTGGTGATGTTGGTATACCTGTAGAAGATGGAACATAAGACAACATTTTTTATCGATTTGGTGATATAGGTAGACTTGTGGAAAATGGAATAGAAGGTAGCATAACATCTCGAAAATTTTCTTTAACTAAGTTCTCCCTTTAAAGGGAATTTTTGGTGTAAAAGGGTTGATTTTCAAAAAAATGAAACATCCATCCAAACAAAATATTTTCATTTTTCTATACAATAACATCGATACCCTTTTTTAATGCTAGAATAATTGAAAGATACACACTTAAGTGCTCTAGGTTCCAATTTGCTATGGGTAGGGTCACAAATGTAGACAAATGAGGTACAACCGAATATTTTCAAGGGAAGAGAGGTGAAGGTTCGTGTGTGGGAAATAGGATTGAAATTATTTTTAAAGGTGTTTGGAATTCTAGAACTCAACAAGGCATATGGTTTATCAAGTAACAAGCCATAAGAATTGCATCCTCTCAAAAGGTTTTGGGTAAATTTGTGGTGAACATTATGGAACAGGCAACTTTGAGAAGATGACAATTTTTGCATTCAATAATCCCATTTTGTTGAGGATTGTGACGACAAGAACTCTGGTGTATAATCTCATTTTGTAACAAATATCTTCCCAATTTTATATTAAAGTATTCACCACCATTATTGGTACGAAAAAGTTGTATTTTTTAGTTTAGATGCTTTATCTTATTACAAATTAAATAACTTGAACACAGTCCTCCAAAGGACATTGAGGATAAGTAAGGTAGTGCTTGTTTTTATTTATTTATGTAATTCTAAATAGAACTTAAAACTAAATAGTGCTTAATAGTGTATTAAGTATTGAATTATTTGTTTTTGTAATATTTTATTTCTATAAAGAATTAAAAAGTAAAGAAACATCAATATGTTATTTTTTTCTATTTAAAAAAAAAACTAAATATTTTGATTTTTTTTCTATTCAATAAAAAATTAATAATAAGTTATAAAAAAAAGTAAAAAAACAAGCAACTTAAAGTGTGAAAGCAAATTGCTTTCAGCAAAAAACTAAAAAAAACAAGCACCCTCTAAGTCATTTATCTATATTAAGATTTTAGTTTGGACAATCAAGTTAATAAGAAAAAGGTATTTTACTAAAAGTAAAGATTTAAAATAGTCAATTTAAGCTTTTCATTAATTAGAGCTTTGTCTAATATAATTCATTTGTTGTCATATGTTTAATTAAATGATATGCTAAATTCATCAAAGAATAAACTTCTCCTTCAACTAATTAAATTTAGCTTATCTTGATCCTTCACTGTTATAATACCATTTTCTTAATCTAAGCTCATTTATTATTTTTTCCATCCATTGTTTTCAAATAATCTACTTCCCATTTTTTTTTAATAAAAGCTAGCTATTTTCTTTAAGAAATAGATAAATAAGAAATTGTAGAAGCTTTTCAAGAATGTTTTGGGATGATGAATGACATCCATACTTATATCCCTTACACTTTTTCATTGAACTGAATGCACTTATAACATTAATGTGGGGGGCTCCCCTCCACGGGTCCCTTTTCCAACCCGGACACCTTGACCGTCTAGCACAAGCATGCAACCCGTTCGGATAGTTTTGTCCAAACCACGACCAGTTTCATTTGATACCAAGTATAAGGAGGCCCTTTTCTCCCATAGGGTTGGACGACAAGGGGAGGTCGGACCCCCCAAACAGAGAGGATTGTCTAGTCAAGTCTTCAAGACCCACTGGCATGTGTGATCATTCAGACCTGACATGTGAACGGCTGATGGGACATCTTCTAACATTTAATTCCATGTCAATTAATTGTTGCACTTTACCCCACACCATCAACAGGCTGATGGGACAGGTGGCTACATGGTCCAAAATCATGGCACGACAACTGATTGCGCCTACCAGCCACCCAGAATTGTGATGATTCCTCAATCGCCTATAGGACAATCATCATTACAGAGGAAGTCAAAGTGCTTAGTCAGTACTATAGTGGCATTCTTTTTAACACTATAAAACCCTCCAAAAAGCACAAACAAGGTACGCGCACACATACGCTTACTCACTTTCTCCCACTAAGTAGCTTGAGCTATATTTGTCTGACTTAAGCTTCGGAGGGGTGTGCCTAGACCATCCATTCAGACATCCTTTTGTGCAGGAAAGGAGTTCACCCAGTCTCACTACTGTTGGACGGATACTTTGGGAGGCACAACGAAAGGGGGAAGACTGTCTAACCTCCATTAAGTTGGACAGATCTAACTCTAGTTGGCTTAGAACCAACAATTAAGAAATGTTTTCCTAAAGGCCTTAATACTCTTTAATTTGATGTTAACAGGTGATTATGGGATTCTTGATTTTATGATATTCGAGCCCTTTCCTCATAGGATAAACACGCTCTCATCTATAGATCAAATATCCCAAACCAACGCACACAAATGTGATCCTTACTGAGAGGTTCAATCTACTAGACTAAACTCATTTCCTTTAAGTTTATTGCCGATCACCACAAGTTCATCAAACTAGTGAAAGAAACCAACTTTACCAAAATAGTAAACAATACTTCTGAAAACAAATTACTTGGGTTAATTTCACTCATCTCCCCTCAAGATTTCGCTAAATACACTTGATCTTCATTGGTTTGAAATTACATTAAATATTTTTCCTATTATTTTCATTTGTTATGCTCACTCACCTGATCTTCTCCTACTTAAAATAAGAGAGGTATTTGATGAAATCTCAAATTAATAAGGATTAAGCATATTAACTAAAATGTTAGGGGAGGTGAATGAAATTAACACTAACTTCTCAATCTTAAGTGAGATAAAAATGAAAAATGAAAAATGAAAAATAAAAAATTGAAAACCCAAAAAAAAACCAATCAACAATTTTTTTATTTTTTTATTTAAAAAAAAACCCTAAAATCTTGTACAATATTAAGAAATAAAAGCTAAAAATATTAGGCATAATCTAATGAGAAAAATTATCAAAGAAAACAATCACGCAATGAGAGAAATGAACGAAATCATTAGACCTTACAATTTCATTAAACAATATATTATAACCACCATTCCATACAATTATAAGAGCAAAGACTCAAAACTAAAAAATAAAACTAAGAACAGTTTAAGCGTTCTCTGACTAGCAGTGACAGAGATGAAGGTCAGAGAGAGAGAGAGAAAGAAAGAGAGAGAGAGAGAGAGAGAGTGGTATGAACACGGGAGATCTAATTAGCAAGCCATAAATATTAGTTGTGAACCAAATCTGATATTGGAATTTAGAGTGAGGGATTTGTGTGAGGCTATGGGCAAAACGAAGATATGGATAAAAGTTTTTATATGCTAGATACAAGTGTGAATTTTGGAGTTTTTAAAGATAACTATATAATCTCATATGCAATTTTAACAACAATTTTCCCAATAACTCACTCTTTTAGCAAGTGTTGGTAAATTAATTTAATGACTTAATAACTTAATTTTAAGTCATTAAGTAGATTAAATATATTTGATAAAATAACTTAATGTTGCAATTTAAAGTTATTTCTAACTTTAAGTATTAATTTAAAATAATTAACTTATTCTTAATATCAAACAATTTTTACCTTATTTATACACACTAGTTATAATATATTTTAAAATTGTGATTCCACAAATATGACTTATTTCATATAATAAATATTTATAGTTATCTTGCATATCTATAATATTTTAAGCATAAATGTTTTACAAATAAATTTATTACTTAGAATTAATAGAAATAAATGAGTTAAAATAAGTGAGGATAAATATTAGTTAGAATTAATAAAAATAAATATGTCAATTTAATTATTTAAAATAAATTTTGAGATAAATTTACTAAACAATCTTGACATTTAAAGGAAAATAAAAAAGTAATAAGTTTTAAGCTAAGAACTTAAGAATAATTTAACTTAAAGTCAAGTTAAGTCATTAAATAATAAATATTAAATTTTACCCAACATCCATTTAGGCGGGTTGGACAAGGTCACACACAAAACCCTTATTGCCATTGTTACCTGCATTCCATATTCAACTAAAATCCCAAAATGACTTTCATTATACATAATGATAAAAGTAATCCTTGGAATTCTTGGAGAGATGTGGTGTATTCCTATATATCCAATTCTCCTTTCAACCAAATCCTAGGAAAGCTTTCTTCTTGTCTCTTTACTTCGCTATCTTCTCCCAAAATGTTATGATCAAATAAACCAAGGGGATTATAGAATTATAAATTTTTCTACTTCTATAGGTTTTTTAATATTACAAATTTACGAAATTACCCCACTATTTAATTAATTCTAATTCCCAAGTTAAAAAAATCATTAAAACCATCTTAAACAATCTCATTAGTTTAACCCAATAATTAAATATCAAAGAATGTCTCACAATAGATTTACTAGGCTCCCAAAATTTATGCTCAATATAAGTCATGATCTACAAATTATATTGACAAAATCAATAAATCATTCTTCTTTTTTAATGACCCTAAACATCCATTAATAAAGTCGTTGGATGATGAAAATGAACCGTGTTTTCTTCCAGGAATTTAGCCACACAAACATTTAGGATCAATACAAGTGGCATGCATATAGAAATACCATTAGTACACTAATTAGCCACAGGTTGAGGACACCAGCAGTTGCTTATAATGCTAAGGTTCATAATTAAATTTTGGCTGAAATAATGCAAATGTCAACAAATCAACCCAACTAGAAACTATTTTGTAGAGGTGGATTAATAAGACTATATGAAGAGACACATAACAGACATAACTAAAAGATATTTAGCAGATGCTTAAGTATAAAAAAGGAATAGTTACCTATGCTTTGAACTGGTCGACGTAAGAAAGGGATTGCCTAGTTTATGAGACTGATCTTCCATGGCATAGGCTCATGAGAGTGTCGCATAATTTTGCCAAGCAATTGCGGTGATCCTCATTGTAGGTAGGATGATTTCTATTTTAAAGAGACAGTTGTACAATGATCCTATTTTGATAATTGACTTGTGTTCTAGGAAGTTAACTTTAAAGGGGGTCATGTATGTGGGATTGATAAGAAGGCGAAATTGTGATGAGATTAGGCGACATGTATGTAATGATATTTCATGTAGGATGTTCTTCTTTCTATGAGGTATAAGTAATCCTTGCTCTTTAATTCAAATAGATTTTTTTCGGTTCAATGCCATACTTTGAATATGGTGGCATTGGCAACTTCTGGTCTGACTTTTAATTCCTGCATTTCATGGAAAATTTCCTCTACTTTAGCAATGTCAATTGCTAAACCAGACTTTTCAAATCCTGTATCTCTGAAATCAAAATAAAACCTGGATTTCAGAAGTTAATCAGGAAAAATTATATCCCAAAAATAAAACTTAAGGGAAAACACTATTCACTAAACTAGGGGAAAAATACATAAATATAATGTCATTGAAAGGTTGACTAAATTGAGCAATCAAAGAGCATGATCCTTAATACCACACCATCTAAAAGTTAAAATCCTTTAGGTTAAGTTTAGTTCTTGGAAAATTTGAGGGCAAATGGGAGAGAAAGAAAATAGGAATGAAAAGTAGAAGGAAAGAAAAAGTGAAGGAAAATGAAAAATAATTTTAAACTCAACAAATTATTTTTACATGCTTCTTCAAACTCAATTTACCTATTTCCCTAAGATTAAATAATTTAAAAATATATAATTTTTTGACAAATTTTAATTATATTTTATTTTCTTTTATATTTTTTAAGGTGAAATCAAATACAAGAAAATCATTTTCCTTAATAATTTTTTTTTTCTTAATACTTTCCATGAACCAAACATAGTTTTTAACAAAAAAAAAAAAAGGAAATAGAGGAGACAACATATTTTTCAATGCCCTAATCTTGTTTCCTTAATCTTTCTCCATCCATGACCTATGGTCTCATCTAAAACAGAAAGAAAGAGAGGATCATAGTCAAGACCGAAAATTCATTTTTTTTTTTTCAAATATAGTGACACAATCTTCAGATTTTTAAAAATAAAATAAAATAAAATAAAAAATAAAAAATAATCATCATCAAATTAATTTTCTTTTTTATTTATTAAAATTTTTTACAAACCATATAGAAAAGTATAAAATATGAAAAAACTGAAACCTGGCAATGCTTTCTATAGCATTGACACTCTCATTCTTCTGAAGCCTTATAATGACATAAAAAAATTTATAAAAACAAAAATCGGTTAAAATTTCAAATCATAAGAATTCACAGAAAATCTAGAAAGGAGAGAGATGTTAGGGTTTTAAAGCAACGAATAAAATAACATGAGATTGACAGCTGAGCTTATGCAGCTGAGAAGAAAATATACAGAAGAGAAAAAGGAGAGCTGATTCTCATTATATCAAGATTACATTGGCACAAGTATTTATAGGCTAAGTAAGGTGGTTAGTTAAGGTGGGTTTGGAGAGGTTACACGGTTGCTCAGTTACAACTGTATGAGAGGCAGTTAGGGTAGAATCTGTTTGGTTATCAGGGATAAGGAACATTTTCTATAGGATTTAGCTTGTTGTGGTGAGGATTTCGAGGGGAGCAGTGTTGGGTTTCAACAAGGGAAGAGTGATTGTGGTTAGGGTTTCAAAAATTCGAGGTGTCCCGGGAGGGGTTTCAGAAAACAAGATTTGTAGAAAAGAAGAGGGAAACCCTAAAAATAGGTCTTATATGTGGGCTCTTTGCTTGCATATCCAATAAAATCTGTGCCCTCAATCAACTTATAGTGGGGGAACTAAGCCAGGCACATCTCATCTGAAACCACCCTTTCTACATTGCACATATCAAGTCTATATCTGGGGTTCTTGTGATGTCGTGCCCATTACTTGCCTATAGTTCCTCAAGTATGGAAACATTGGCAGTCAAACACTCTCAGACCTCCATATTCTGATGGTCATAGTCATGAGCTTCTGCTGTCGTGCATGTGCAGCAGATTGTTATGATGATTTTGGACAATCACGTGAACAGAAAATATAAGGCATGGGGTGATAGGAGGAAATATTACATGGCCTTCCTGAAGACTAACCTTGAAATCTTCTTAGTATAAACTATAAAAATGAGTAGGTCAACAACTTAGCTAAGCTTGCAGAAGTGCCTTCCCTGTTAAGTACATAGAAAAGTCATACTCATCTAGCTGCAACCCAGACTGGAATTAATAACACAATCGACCATTTGTTGGATGGATTATTTCCATGCCTACTTAGAGAACAACATAATTCCTAAGGATGAGAAGCAAAGTGTACAAATTGAGAATACATGCTATGAGTTACTCCGTCATCAATGAAGAACTCTACCGAAGATCATTCTTTGGTTGGTAATTGACGTGTCTAAGAATAGACGAGACCAAGTATGTGTTGGTTGAGATATACCAAGGGCAATGCATCAACAACAGGACAATCCGTAGCCCATTATGCCCTTTCCCAGGGGTACTGTTTGTTGTTCATGCACAAAGATATAGCACCATATATGAGCAAGTGTGATAAATGCTCGTGTTTCACACCCATATTCCACTTCCTTGCTAAGCAACCATTATCCATCGTCAATCCTTTGGATTTTACGCGATCGTGGATTATATTACAGGATTGTTGTCTACTGCCCCACCCTAGAAGCTCGTCTTTTTACAAATAGGTGGAAACATAAGCTTATCCTGACGAAGATATGACATGGAATATTAACTTGTCATACATGAATTGGTTGAATGAATTTATATAGATTAAATGTACCAAATTTATTTCACAAAAAAAATAAAAAATAAAAATAAAAATAAATAAATAATTCAGAGATTTTCTTCGTTCTCCACATGGTATCAATCATAAAATAAAACAAATCAATTGAGAGATTATTTCCTTCTCTGTATGTTATCATATTCTCTCTATGGAGTTTGGTAATAGACAATCCTTGAGATACTATCCTACATTCAGCCCAGCTTGACTTCAATGGTTTCCAAATTGTTTCAATAATCTTTTCCACATTTTGCTATTGAAAATATTCCATGAATTCTTTTGTACTTTTACGATTCCCCCTCTAGCTAGCGGGTGGTAACCTATGCACTCCTAGCTTGTATTGAAGATTCTAAAAGAAAGCCTTAGGAAGAGGTCCTGAGGGAAGAAAAAAGTACCAAGATCTCCCATTGTGACCTTGTCTTGAAAAAAGTAATAATTTAACTCATTGTGCTTAGAACGTACGTTATATGAAAGACATGAAGTTTTCCAAACCCAAAGAGATATGTTTCAAAGGCATCTAATTAGAAAAATTTAACAACAATCATTTATAACCTTTCATCTAATTCATAGTTGAAGTTTAAAAATAGTGGACTAATCCTTGGTTTTGTGTTAAACTGTGGTTTTAACCTTAGAGTGTGACATTACATATACTAAATTTACATCATAAAATAAAATAAATCAACATAAAATAGAATAAATTCATTGAGAGATTTTTTTCTTTCTTGATATGGTATCAAGCATAAAATAAAATAAATCAGTTGAGAGATTGTTTCCTTCTCCATGTATCCTCTATATGGAGTAATTATGGTAAAAGGAAATATTTGAGATATTACTCTACATTCAACAACTCTGACTTCATCACTGATTTCCAAATTATTTCAATAATCATCACTTTTTCATATTTTGCTCATGGAATTCTACCATGAATACTTCATTACTTTTATTTAGGGCAACAACTTGGACGAGTTAGTTGAGTTGATGACTAATCTAAGCCCAATCCGAATTAAGAAACAATCAACCTAAACACCACCCAAATTGAACTATAACCTGAAGTACTTAACTTAAGCTCAATCCAACCTCATTTTTCTAAGTTCGGATTGAATTTGGATTGTTCAAGTTAGACTTGAGTTAGTCGAGTTAGATTTAGGTTGATCAGGTTGACTTCAAGTTAATCAGGTTACAAAATTCAAAATTTATCTATAATATTTTAATTTTTTTAAATGTATTTATATGAAAATTTTAATATTTAAATAGTAAATAGGACAAAATTTCAAGATAGGAACAAAAAAATAAAAATAAATTTATATCATTTTCTAAAAATTGAAAGATATATGATATAATATAATTTGATTTTTAAAAAAAATTAAAAAGAAAATGAATATTATTATATAGGATAATATATATTATAAATATTATCAAAATATTAAATCGAGTTCGGCTTATGCTCGGGTTATCTGAATCTTAGCCCAAGCCCAACCCAAAGTGAACTTGGGTTGAAAAAATCTAACACAAACCTAACTCAAGTATTGAAAATGATTGCCCAAGTCTACCCAAATGTTGGGTTGGGTTCAGGTTGGATTAGGTCAACCCACCCAAGTTAAACCCCTACTTTTATTATTGCCAACATATATGACTTCGATGTTAAGTTTGATATTACAGGATTGTTGTCCACTGTCCCGCCTTAGAAACGCTTCATTTTACAAAGTGAGTGAAACCAAAAGCTTATGCAAACATATAAGACTTTGAAGTTAAGCATTTCTCATATGTCAATTTGGCATACCCAAGAAATGGTGATAAAACAATGAGGTCCAATTTAACCCTATTCTCATCAACAATTTCTACAGCAAGCTTAGAAGAAGGATTTTCTAGTCCATATCATAGTTCCCTTGCTGCAACAATTGAGCAAAATCCAACGAGGAGCTACCCTTGGTGCCCTAAGCTTGCTGCTTAATAGCTTGAAAACCCAAGAGTGAGACACCCTTCACAATGGCGTATGGCGTGAAGGTAGTAATAACCACAAAAATTGAAAAGCCAATAGCTTGTTCATATACATTTTATGCATAATTTTGTCATTTTTAACCTAGACATATTGTAATCTAGTAGGGGGGTTGTCGAATGGATTGTAAATATGATGTTGTTTGTTATACACATTAATATGCTAGTATATTCATGAGATCTCCGACATGAATTACTTGTAGCAAACTAGTGATCACCTATAGAGGTGCAGCATAGACCAACTGAACCTCTGGTTTCTTTTGCTTAGAAGTTGACCTAGCTGTCTTTCAACTTTGGCAGCCAAAAATTCAACCCCAGTAGTCCCTACAATAAATGATTTTATGTTTTAGCTAGTGGGTAAAAAGTGAGTTAAGGTCTCTGACAACAATGTCTCCAAACAACTATATATTTAACCCTTTTAACCTCGCTACTACCATCAATATGGTACACACATATGCTGGAAGAGCAATCAAGAGCAGATAGCTTCAAATTCTGAAGGTGAGGTGGAGTTGGAAACTATAGTTTTATTAGCCTTTAGATACAATTTTAACCTCTAATCTTTTGAGGTGAGGAAGGGCTTTGAACCTCTATTTTTGATAGGAACTTGGAGCTTTTGAGGTGAGGAAGGGCTTCGCCTTTTTCAAACTAAGCCAAGTTCACCAACACAAAATTATTTTTATTCTATTTCAATCCAAAAAGAAAAAAAACAAAAACAAAAACAAAAAAAGCAACAACTCTTGACCTTGTCCAAATTAAAAGGGTAATCATGTAAACTCTTTTCATGATTTGCTTTTTGAACATAAAAATCTGATAAAATTTAATGTGACAATTAACTCACAATATTAAAACTTTCAGAAGATCACAAAATCTGATTGATGTTAAGGACTCATCTATACATTTAGGATATATAGGAGGTTACAATAAGCCATTAACTGTACACATAAGTTCATTTGCGAGAAGTGGGAACCAATTTAGAAGGTCAAGTTTATTTACTGTCAACAAGAATGTTGCCCTCCAATTTAAGATCTCCACTAAGGGGGAACCCTGTTTGATCCAGATTCCGGGATCAAGCAACAGAGTCTAAGTCAAATCAAAGAGCAACGTTCCAACTTGTGAATACCAAGAATAGTAATTGCTTCTGTGTCAGCAGTGAAATTATTTGCAATCAGACAATCATCTTGTTCTTCAAGAAATGCTGCAATGAAATTTTTTCTAGCTGTGTCTGACTCTTCACAACATGAAGTTAGCAACCAGATTGTTCAATCAGCAAGCCACAAAGATGATACAACCGAACAGTTGCAGTAAGAAAACTGCTTTGTTTATTCAGAATCAAGTAAATCTTTAGGTCCCTTATACCTCGACTGCTCCCAATCTTTAGGTCTTTGGGGAAGACAATTCCTTCATTCTCTACGTGGACAGAAGTAGTGCTTGCTTTTCTGGCTTTTGTCTTTCTCCACGGTCTGTAAAAAAAAATGTCCCGAAAAGCAACTAATGATCAGAAAAAGTGTAAAAGGGAAGAAAGAAAACTGCTGATAGATTGGATCAGTCATCTTCTTCATTAGATCATTACAAACAGCTGGCTTTGAAAGATTTGAAGTTAATCAACTACAATCATGATAAATATTTATTTTTCCTGGAAGAATGAAAATGTATGGTTCCTCTGAGCACAGCCCTCTACAGCACAAAAATAAACAAATACTGTGGTCAAAGCTGTCAATCAAAATCCCCCTATCCAGAATGCATGTCAATGGCTGATCCATATTCTCACATAGTATCCCATCTCAAAAACCACATACATGCAGAGAATAAACCTGCTAAGATTTCCTCCAAGAATCATCGCATCAATCATGAAGAATGGCTTTTATCCAAGTTTGAGGCAGTTTGCCATAGTCATCTGCTTCCCCATGAGTCTCATGTAGTTAATGGAAGGATTCAATAAACAATCTCGAAACCCATGAGTGTTTTTGGCCTAATGAAATTCAGCATATGGCATGATTTTGTATGTGTAAATAGGGACTACTGCTAGCTTCTTTGTATGAAATAACCATGATTACTACAAAATACTGATCTGCATTTCGTACCATGTCAGAGAAATTTTGTGAATTGATCATAGACTGAACATGAATTATATGTAATCTACTTCATTTACCAAAGGTAATGAAATCTATTCTATTTTTATAGTCAACTTAATTAGGAAACTCAGATACTAATCACTACCATACGTACAGATGAAACAAATACTTCCCTTGATCAACTTACATGCTAAGAATGAAAAAATCATAAGGCAATCAGATGAAACAAACCAAGAAAACAACAATATTGAATGCAGAGTACATTAAAAAAAATTGTAATCTTGCTTACCTTGGCGCCATGTCTGGAGGAATCCCAATTGTTAAGCGTAGGGCCCATGTTGACAAGCACATGCCCAGATCTTAGACACCCTCAAGATGAGCAATAGCAGCTACTCTAGGCACTCCTACTGCACAGGCAAAAATAAGTTAGCCAATGTTTCTTGGCAATTGGCTTTGGCTTGGACCTTGGTAGGTAGGTCAGTTTTAGATAAATAAGTTAATAATCCAATAACTATATTCCAAGATGCATCATATGCAATACATCAATTTGGAAATTCAAAATAAACATTTGAGGTATTTAAATAGTCAATTTTCAACAATTTCATATTCAATGTGTACAAAATGATTATAACTTGAAAGTTTGAGTATAAACTGATGGAAAATATTTCCAAAGGCTCAGTCTGCCAGGAATAAGGCTTCAAATCACACATCTATGTAGCCAAATGTTTGAGTTAAGCATGTACCTTATCTATTAATGAGTTCATCAATAATAAGCTTTTTGCAAAAAATTGGGACCTAAAATTACTCTACTCATTTTCTTGAATATTGAATTTTCTTAAAAGTGTAATTGATTATCAAACATAGTCAGGCATTTATATCAATGGTGGAAACTAGTCTGCTGCCAAAGAGAGGGTCAAAGACCTAATTATCATTTCGCTAAACAATATAATATAGTCATCCAAAAAAAATTTTAATTATACCTTTTTCCGACTCCACTCATGCCATTGAACTTTACAGTTGGATGAAACAAACCTAAATCAAAATATACAAAAAATAAAGAATAAGAGAAAACAAGCTAGAAAAAACCGCAAGCACTAAAATTTGTACTTTAAAAGAGGAAATAGGATGGCAATTGTAAGTTTAATTTACATAAACCTTACAAAATATATTTAAAATTATAGGAAAACTACTTACCTTTAAAAAGAATGGTGCAAACACTCTACCTTTTGTTGATGTTCACATCTTGAGAAGAACAACTTCTTTCTTAGTAGATCTGATGATGGTGTTAATCTTTGGGAAGACATGATTAGAAGGCTGCGTTGAATTTTAGCGAGTGTGGGAGAAAGGATCACCCAAAACCCTAAAGCAAAAAAGGAATTAGTAACTTAAATAGATTCCATTTTTTCCTTATGACGTGTCTACCTTAGTAAGGTTTTTATCATAGTGACAACCTTTGGGTAATTAAATGATGACTTTTGATAGATCTTTTCTATTTGAATTTTTAATATATAAACTTAATCTTCTTTACTTGGGGTAATATATATATTTATTTGGTATATTAGGATTTACTTTTTAATAATATGCTTTTAGTTGACGGTTTAGCTATCTCCTAATGAAATAAGAAGTAATCTTGAATTACATTATCTGCTATGGAGTAGGAGTGTGTTGCTTGTTCAAGGTATGTATGGGAAGTTGTTTAATTGATGATATACTTTCTGCACTTAAAGTCATGACTTGAGCTGATATGGTTATCAACATCTAAGCATTGATGGTGTGTCAACTCTATTGTATAGCAAGGATCCAATTAGTAACATTATAGAACAAAACAACTAGACAATTGATTCCATTACATTCAAGACATTGTTGCTTAAGGGGAGGTAGTAAAAAGAAATATACAATTGATACAACTACACTCACAACATATAGACAAAACACACAAACAATACTATAGTTGAATAAATTGTTGGAAACCCTAGATTACTCCATCTCATGTCATAGGTTGCATACATCTAGCCCTAGCCATCTCTAAATCTACTGCAACCATATTAAGAATAAAGATTTAGAGATTTAACCCCATACTTGGATCTGAATGTTCCTATAACAATTCCTTGTGGTGAAGAAGAAGCTTGAAGACTCCAGAGGTCTCGTACACCCAAGATCTTCTGTCTGATGACTCGAATCATGATCTTGGCACTGCATAGTGTGACCAATGAAAAGGAGGAAGTAATGGCTCTTTCTCTAGATGTGGAAGACCACTCTCATCTAAAAGTCATGAAAACCCTAACCCTTAAGGGGTATTGATAGGATTGCCCACTAGACTTAAGTGGCTTGAGCCCATCAAAGCTTGAGTTACTTAATATAACCCAAAATAGGTCATAATTGATTAATTAACCACATAGGGCTATCTAATTAATCTATTAACCTAATCTAGAGATCTTGATCATTATCTCCTATGCAACCTTATGTAATTACCAAAATGAAATTATGCACAAGAATGAATCTAGAGTCAATCCAACCCTTATAAACTGTGTCATTATGGTATATGAGATCAAAGTAGGGACCACTAAGACCCACAGGATTTCTAGCTCCCTCATAATTCAATTTTGAAGTTGATTCAACATTCTACTAAAGAGAATCAATTGCACTCGATCTAGTACCTTATGTAAATAACAATAAAACAAAGCTCAAGTACGTGACCTACAATTTGTTGGCATCTTAGATCTAAGCATCGGAAGTAATACCAATTTTTTTTAAAAATGATCTTTTAGGGTTAAAGTACTAACATTTAGTTTTGGATATTCTCAAACCTTAAATTCTAAGCATTGAAAATGACCTTGAAGTTGTTGGAAGTTTTGTAAACCATAATCTTCCACTAGATGACTCAACATTGTTTTTGACACACTTTCGGTAGGGAAGAAAAGAGGGTGGAGGCTATGACTCTCTTTCTCTCTAGATAGTGGAAGCAAAAAGTGATGGAAAACTTAAGTGACTTAAGCTCACATGGACTTAGGTCACTTAATCTAGCCCAAAATAGGTCTTAATTGATTAATTAACCTAATAGGGCTTACTAATTAATTAATTAACCCAATCTAGAAACCTTGTTCACTTACTCTTGTGCAATCTTATAAATTACCAAAATGCCCTATGCATAAAAGTGAACCCAAAGCCAATCCGACCTTCAAAATCCATGCCAACAAGGAATATGAGTTCAGAGCGGGGACTATTAAAATCCATAGGAGTACCAGCTCCCTCAAAATCCAATTTGAAAGTTTATTCAACATCCCACTATAGAGAATCAACTGAACTCTAGTATCTTATGTAAATAACAATGAGACATTACGTGCTTAGATCAATGACCTTTTATCCATTGTGTTTAATATCCCCATGAATTGGTATCTATAGTCTAACAAGGTGAAAGCTATCAGTCTTTCAAGACTATCTCTACTATCCTTGAGTTACAGATCATCCTATTATGTATTCAACTGACATGTCTTAACTCTCAAAGAGTTGATGTCAAGTTCTATTTAAGGAACTACTATAACCATAATTTTCATGAACACGCCTCCTTAAGATCATCAAAGGAGACACGTTGTCTCAATCCAATGAGATATCATGGTACCTTTATTGAAAATACCTATTGTTACCGTCTTCCATTAATAGTGATCCAATCCATAGGGAATATATAATCAGCTTACAATCTCACCTGTAGGTCAAAGCTACTACTAACTTTAGCACAAGCTCAATATTCTCTCAAGGTTGAGAGAACACACAATGAAACAGCTTGGTGAAGTCATAACTACTTGATAGCCTTAAGCCATGACTCACTGTAGGTCTAGTCTAATGTGTAACCATACACACTAGTACACTTACCAAGGGAAACTCATCCTGATAGCTAAGACCAGTCATCCTTCCAATTAAGAGGTGGTGCACTACAACCTCTAATGGGTTGCCTGGACCCATGAACCGGTTGTGAACAAATCATCTATTTACAAGGAACCCATGACTTAGATCTTCTATGCAACTCCTAATCCACCTAAGTCACATATAATACAAAAGATGTAAGTAAGAATGCTCATAAAGTATAATACATGGAATAAGGATAGATAAAAGTGAAACTGGAACATCATTAAATAAATAACGAATTTCAATTATTACACCATGTCATACTTTTAAGGGTTTAACCTAACACTATCCATTTCATGCAAACTCCCTATGAACTGGTGTTTGTGATCTAACCAGGTAGTATTATTACCTATCAAGATTACCTCTCAAGCCTATTGTGGGCAAGTCATGACCTTATAACTAGTTAGAGACCCTCTCAGATTGATCTCTCTACCTTAACCATGAAAGGTATCGAAAGGCAAGATCAACATACCTTTTATTTGGCCCATGGACTATGCAAGTGGGACAATGGAGGGTGATTTGACCACTTCATATCCAATGATAAGTGTATAACCATTTTCATTTAACTATCAACGTCACCAAGTAAGGAACCCCACTAGTGGGGTGGTTGCTCCCAATATAGATATGTTTAGTCTCGTCCAAATGCAGAGTCCACATCCTTTGATTCCTAGGGCTCAACCCGTCGGTGGAGTAGTGATGAACCCAAATCAAGATGGGCTTGACAATGGAGGTCATGAGCTTACTTAAGGCCCTCGTTACTTAATCATTTGAGATAAATAAGAGCATTTTAAAACCTTTAGTAATTTCCCTGATAAATAAATTATCTATTTTGAAAATTTCTAAAAATATTTATTTCTTAATTGGATGGCTAATGTAATAGGAGAATATGAACATGAAAATTTTAAAATTTCCATGAGAGTAATTTTCAAAAAGAATTTTGATAAAAACATCCTCTCAAAAATTTAAAATCTATTTTCATAAAATTCTCCCATGATTAATTAACTACATCGAATACCAACCATCCTCCCATGATTACTAGGTTCAAAGTAGAACTTCTCAAGACCATAACTCCCCTGACAACCTCACAAACTATCCTATAGAATTTTAAACTAGCCTTAACATACCAGAATTAGTGTATGGCTATGGAAGCTGAGTATTAAGGTTTTTTACAAAATAACACCTTGACTCTGGTGCTATCATCGTCTCACAACAATCCCATTGGATATAAATAATTGTTTAAACTCAAATGCAAAGCTGATGGGAGCATTGAATGCTATAAAGCCTGCCTCGTTGCAAAAGGCTTTGATACATCACAAAGTTTCTCTAGAGAACTTCTATACTTGACCCCAAACCTACCCATACTCCAAGTGCCTTGGGCAAACTATTATCTTCTGCCGATGGAGATCCTCTTTTTGATCAAGGACCTTTATCGAAGCATAGTAAGAGCACTTCAATATGCATGTCACCATAACTCGTGCAGATATCTCCCTCTCCATCAATAAAGCTTACCAATTTATAGCTCATCCTACCACTAGTTATTAGATTGCAGTAAAAAGAATTCTTCGATACTTGAAGAGCACACCTCACATGGTCTACTCTTCCAAGCCTCTTCTTCCCTTGCACTTCAAGGTTACACAGATGCAAACTGGGCATCCTGTCTTGATGATGGATGAAATACTAGGGGATACTACTTATTCTTTAGACCCAACCTCAGATCATGGTCGTCCACAAAACAAAAAGTGGTCTCACGTAGCAGTGTCCAATCAAAATACCAAGCACTTGCCTCTCTCACTACAGAAATACTACGGGTTCAGTCTCTCTTGAAAGAACATTGCATTGCCCAAACTACAACAACCCTAATATGGTGTGACAACGAGAGTGAAATTGCTCTAGCCACCAATTTAATCTTCCATGCATACTCCAAACATATAGAAATCGACCTTCACTTTATGTGTGATAAGGCCCTTCGTCAACGAGACCTTCACATCCAGTACATACCTTTCACCGAGCAACTAGTTGATATATTTACCAAGAATTTTCCAAGCTCCCAGTTCTCTTCCTCCCACACTCAACTGTCTGTAGTTCCATGCCTTGCGAGCTTGTAGGGGGATGATAAACACCAGTCATGGCAGCCCATCAGTAGCAACAAGAATGTAATGTCTCTATTAGATTCCAAACTTCACAATTAGCACGAGCTTGTTAGTTCTAAAACTAACTAACTATTAAAAACTAAGTCTGTTAGAAACAAACTCTCTTATATGAACTGATTGTCATCCCCTGTATTTAAGAACACATTCATGAATAACAAAAATGAATTCCATTCTTCTTGAAACAAAAAGATTAGAATTAGTTTTCAGCCATCTACTGGCAGGCATAACCACATTGCTATCTGTTTTTTTATTACATTTTTCTTTTTAAAAGTCATAGTAGAAAGCTTCAGCCGCGGCTAAGTACAACTTATCCATGGGATATATATTTAATCCAAGGATGTGAGTGCCTTCTTTTATTCAAATAGAATCCAAGTACTTGTAGACAAGGATGAAAATGCCGATATTGAAATTATTGGGTCAACGTGTGAAATTTTTTTAAGGAAACAACACTAAGGCTTTAACCTGGGTCTCGGGTGCGCGTGGATGGGGCTCTGACCAACTAAGCTAGTTCAGCATTTTTTAAATATGCAACACACATAAATTAAATATAGTTGCACTCCTAGACTGATAAAGTAAAATAATAATAAGTAAATTAATTTTAATTATTTCATTTTCATATTCCATTTAAAAATTATTCAAATTATACAAATCATCATAATAATTTTTTAATATATATATATATATATACACACACATATATATATCATAACTTCTTTTATATTTTGAATATTAAATATATTTTAAATTCTTAGGTTTTGAAGTTATCAGCAGACATTCATTGTGGACTAGGTAGATACATGACTTGTACAAATTGAAAATGACTTCAAATAATAAAAGATATTTATTCATAGTTTTAAGGCACGCAAGGAAAAGTAATCTCTTCTATTATTATTATTATTCTTATTATAATTATCATACTACCTTATAGAAAGGACTTCTACAATTCAAAATAATCAGATGGTAAAAATAGATTTTATTTGTTTGTATCTTACAATAATCTTATATATATATATATATATATATATATATATCTTATCCTTTATACATGCATTTTTAACACTTTTCATTAACGTCTCAAATTTCAAATAACTTCGTGCTCTAGAAATTCTCATGTTGTAGTCTTGTAGCCAAGAATGTGAATTGAGAGTTTGATGAAAAACGAAATAAACAAAGATATGAAATATAATTTGTGAGTAAGGATGAAAATATCAGTTTTGACAGATATATTAATAACTCGATTTTACATATATCAGGGTATATTAGATAATATTGGTAAATATTTTGATACAAAATATCAATGAAAAAAATTGATCAAAACTCATGGAAATTAAAAAAAAAAAAAACTTAAATCTTCTGTGCAACTTGTAATGTACTCTAGTCATGTACAATGCAAAAGATGTAAGTCAGGATGCTTACAAGATAGAATACATGGAATGAGAATAGATAAAAGTGAATTGAAAATTTATTAATGAATAATTAAATTCAAAAGTTTATTACATCAGGTCATGCTCTTAAGGGTTCTATCCTAAAAATGTAGACTCCCCATGAATTGATATTCATAATCTAACAAGGTAGTGATATCAACCTTTCAAGATTACCTTTCTAATCCTTGAGTTATAGATCCTCCTATTAAGTGATCATCTGACATACTTTACCTCACAAAGAGCATATATCAAATTTTACTAAAGGAATTGCTAAAGTCACATTCATCCTTATCACATGCCCTTAGGATCACCCATGAAGTTTAATCCAATGAGATATTATGGTTCCTTTATTAAGAATACCTATTGCTACTAGTCTCCTTCAATAACCCAATATGTATGAAATATGTGACCACATTAGGATCTCACCCATAGGTCAAAACTTCATGTTGATTTTAGTATAGACTCAATATCTTTTTAAGCTTAAGAATTTATATAGTATAGTAGCTTGGGTAATAATGACTACCCAACAACTAATGTCATGATGCATCATAGGTCATATCTAATATGTAATTGTACACATTCACCACAAGAAAGTTATCCTAATGACCATCACAAGGCATCCCTCTAATTAGTAGGTAGTACACTATAGTTTCTACTAGATTTGCTAAATCCATGAATCGATTCCGAATCACTTATCACATTGCAAAGAATCCATGACTTGGATCTTTTATTCAACTCCTAATACTCCTAAGTCGTGTACAATGCAAGTGATATAAACGTAAATGTTCAAATAACCAATTACTACAAATGGGATAACACAGGGAGACTAGAATAATAAATAAATAAATTTATTAATGAAACTTAATCTATTACATCATATCATGCTTTATAGGCCTTCGTCCCAACAAACTCCTATTTAACCATGCATATTTACCAAAACGTCTTTATGCACATAATTGAATCATTAACTAATCCAACCCTCATAAGTTATGCCATCAAGATATATGAACTTGAGTTGGTACCACTATGACCCATAGAGTAGTATTGGCTCCCTCATAATCTAATTATGAAGTTGACTCAACATCCTACTATAGAGAGTCAATTGCACTACTCGGGTTCGTAACCTGCTATCCATTGTATATAGTCTCCTTCTGAAGTATTGTTCATAATCTAAAAAGGTGAATGTTATTAGCCTTTCAAGGTTTCTTCTATCATCCTTTAGTTACATGTCCTCCTATTATGTGATCAATTGACATACTCCAACCCATAAGAACATATTTCAAATTTCACTTAAGGAATTAATATAGATTTCATGATCATGTGTCCTTAGGATCATCCAAAGGGACATAATGTCTCAAACTCTATGAGATATTCTAATTCCTCTATTGAGAATACTTATTGCTACTGAACTCTATTTATAGTGACCCAATCCATAAGGAATGTATTATCACTTTAGGATTTCACCCATGTGTCAAAGTAATTGTAAACTTTGGCACAAACCCAATATTCTTTCAAGGTTGATAGAAAATGCAATATAGCAACTTGGTGAAGTCATGACTACCTAATATTCTTACATCATGACTCACCATAGGTTTTATCTAAGATGCAATCATATACATTAGTGCACTCACTATAAGGGTCCCATCTTGTTGGTCAAAACTAGTCATCCCTTAAATTAAAAGGTAATGCACTACAACATCAAACGGATTGCTTAAGTTCACAAAGCGACTATGAACAAATCATCTACTTATAAGAACCCATGACTTGGATGTTCCATGTAAATCCTAATTCACCCAAGTCATGAACAATGCAAGAAATGTCAAGTTAGAATGCTCATAAGGTATAATGCATAAAATAAGGACCTATAAAAGTGAAATTGAAATATCATTAAATATATAATAAAATCTATATTTTTTTACAACATGTTATGCTTTTAAGGGCTCTATCTTAACAAAAATCACTATCATTAATTGTGATTTTGATACAAAATATTAAAAATTAAAAATAATATGATAAAAATATATTTATGTTATTTATATATGATAAGAATTTGCAAAATGAACATACATTTTATTTAGGATTCATACAAAAAATCTTTGGTTAATGGAAATATTATATCCTAGCCCCTAAAAAATAAAACATAATTTTTAAATCGAAATCCTAAATTATCAAATGTATTATAATTAATATTTTAAAGTATCAAGTTGTAGACCCCCATTTTGGGGCCTCACTTTCATGCATTTTTTGCAGCTCTTTTTGCTAGGTGTCGCAGCTGTGAGTAGCCACGTGTTGATTCCCGTTTGGTTGCTATGGCATTAGGTAGTGGAATCAGGGAGCAAACAAGAGGTTGACGCGTGCCAAGAAGATTCCAGAAAAAGTTGAAGCCGTTAGGGGGGGCGCGTATGAGAGAGAAAGATGAGGTTGGTAGAGAGGGAATGTTTTTGGTGGCTATTTCTGGAGATATTGTTTGGGGGAGGGGGGGCAAATCTAGTAAGGAGAAAAAAAAGAGGTTGGCAGAGAGCAGATGCTTTTGGGATGTTTGGCTGTGATATTTTTAGGGGGGTATTGGTTTTACTTGGGATAAAGCTAGAGAATAGATGGGAGTAACGGGAGAGAACCAAGGAGAGTGAGGTTTTTCTAAGGGGATTCTTGAGTGAGCTGGGGTGCAGTGGGTATCTTTAGAGGGTAGAGAAGGAGAGGATTCAGGGGTTTTCAGGTGGATTGGAGAGAGTTTGAGAGGTTTCTTTGGAGCTTAGATAGTTTTCGTGAGAGAGAAAAAGGAACTAGGGTTCTTGCTTGAGGCAGAAGAACATCAACCGAATGGTAAGTTTTGCTGAGGAGGGGAAGCTAGAGAACAGGGGGATGTTGGGCTGAACATAGACGAGAGACAGGACAAAGAGTAGCAGTCCAGGACACCTAGCTGAGAAGAGAGACTTCTAGGTATGACCATTTCGGTTTTTTCGTATATTTTTCATTTTTTATATTTCTCAGGTCTCATTCAGAGTTATTTCAATTTTGCTTGTTAGGTTGCTTTGATTTGGTGATTACTGATTAAATGTTTGAAGAGCTTGTTGTGTTTTATGCCCTATTCTGACGAGTATTTTCCATTTTAACCCACTGGCTATTGGACCCATGGATGAAATGATGAAATGGTCTGATATGCTTGTTAAGGTCTTCATGTTCTTCTTCTTGTTGCTATCCTCTTGTTCCATTGTTTTTTTTTTTTCTGAGTGCATTCAAGGCTGTAAGGTTAAGAGAAACTGGACTAAAGGTGACCCTAGTAGTTTACAATAAGAAGGTTGATGAGACTGAGTTTTCACATTGATTCATCCATGGAGGTATGGCATTTCTGTATGTGATGGTGAGAGGTTCGCTAAAGGAGATGGCGAGGTGATTGCAAGTGATGAAGAAAATGTCAGCGTATCAATTAGCGAGTCGATGATTCTTATAACTCTGATTGAAATCAGATGAAAATCATCATCTAGTCATGGTTGATGAGGCAAGAATGATTCGATTGGAAAGATGATAGTGATTACAAAGAGAGAGAAGCCCGAGAATCGTTCATGCATGCTGATCTGGTTTGATGTTTCCTATTTCCATAACAAGGCTTAATACCCGTGCTCGTAGCACCAACCCAGCCGTAAAATGCTCACCCCTACCTTTCTGTCCAGAGTAATCCATCCTTAGCAAGGAAAACACAAACATCAATTTTGCTAAAGGCCATTATACAACTGAGCAAAAGATCATGGAACGGTGTTTTGGCTGAATCAGAAAGCATGCTAATGACTGTACTGGACTCCAATTTTCTTTATCTTCCATGTGGTCAGTGGTGAGACTGGCTTAGATCTTGGAATCCTTACATCTAGAGCCTCTTTTAGTGGATTATGAGCGGAAATGGAAGCTGGGTTTCACTATTGGCCTTTTATGCCCTCCACATGCCTATATTCGTGTAAGCCCGTCCTTTTAGTCTCATACACATGCCAGTCACCATCACAGCCTACCTTTCTGTATCCGCATATTCATTACTCTCATACTGTCCTCTCCATGCCCTTCATGCAATCCCATTATTCACATAACCATTAAAGCAATTTCTTCTCACCAGTGTATGGCCTTGCCTGACCACTTTTACCATTATGCCTCTTTCTTTCCCCTTCTCATTTTCACCTAAACTCTTACTTTTTCCCCATGCATGCTATATTTCTTTTTAACACCACGTGTCTTCATGCCCTTATTCCTCTATCCATTAAACCCACTCTTCACACCCATCCCCATACCCATCTTTCTTACCCATGTACATACACCCATCAAACCATAACCACAAACCCACTTCTCTCTTTATAAATTTGCATCCTCCAATGCCTTAGTCTCCATAGTCAATCTACCTTACGTCATAGCATTCACTGTTGGCAGCTTGCACCTCCATCATGCCATCTCTCCATTGTTCTTACCCACTGGACTTCACCACCTTCCATCACAATCATTATACCCATGACATATGCATAGCCACCCATCACACCCAGCAAACCAGTCCTCCTAGTCCCATGCACATGGACACTTCCTTCGCCACTTTCCCTTACCCGTTCTGCCATGCATTCCCACCCATTTGTTTTCCATTCTCTATGAACTTGAATCCCTATGCAAACGCCCTGTCACTCATCCTCATCATTCATTTTCATCACTCTTACTTCTTATCCTTCATTACCCATCTAACCCTACCACTACAACCTCTTCTTTCTCTATATCCTCATGCCCATTAACACCCTTCTCCCATTATCCATGTTACTAATGATATGCACCCCTTCATACCCATCGGTTCTCGTGCATGGAGTCTCGGCATTGTGGTTGTGGTTTGGGATGAACAATTCAGGTCACTCCATAGCAAAAGTGATGATTTCTCTCAAATATATCTAGGCCCAAAAGATACCCAATTGAGGATGATTCATGAGGTGTTTCAACGAGCGGCCTCCGTTGACTGTTAGAGAAGGTTTGAAGCAGTTAGTGGATCCTTCTTTGGCTGGAAACTGCGACTTTGACAACGTGGCTAAGGTTGCAACCATTGCTTCCATGTGTGTCCACCTTGAAGTGACTCATAGACCCTTCATGGGTGAAGTAGTGCATGCACTAAAACTGATTTACAACAACAAAGACAAGACTTGTGGGGATTGTTGTAGTCAGAAGGAATCTTCAGGTCCGGACTAAGACTTGAGGTGTGATCTTGACCCTTCTGATACCAGTTGGTGGAATGCTATAGGGATCACCCCACGCTTGACATACGACCATGTCACGCCGTTCATAACCATGGAGTACAGCTCCGGTCCCCTTGAGGAGATGGAAAACATACCGTTTTCAGCTTCAAGCCTGGTGGGGGAAGAGGTACCTTTACAAATCACACATGAGAATAGATCAGAGCCATTGAGAACAATTTGAAGTAGTACCAGTAGTTTTGACATGGGGTTCCTCGAAGAGAGCCACCACCGCTGCCACCATCATCACCGGGGTTGCACTAGTGAAGATGTACTGTGAGGGATAAGAGATGAGCCTGGAATGA
The DNA here is from genome assembly GCA_011039315.1 of Vitis labrusca. NCBI lineage: Eukaryota > Viridiplantae > Streptophyta > Magnoliopsida > Vitales > Vitaceae > Vitis > Vitis labrusca. The sequence goes on from JAAKHE010001032.1 coordinate 56,043, forward strand.
GGGAAAGGCTATAAGTCTGGGAATGCCCACAAGTGCGGAAATGGCCGCAATTGTGATCCATGCAACCGCTAGAGGTGAATAAGTAAGAAGATAGGAATAATGCCTCAAGTACCTATGGTCTATATAAATAAGGGAAGTTGGGTCTCTGATTCCACATAGGTATAGTGTCTAGCAAGTGAGGTCAGCAAATGCATGCTCTGCTTGAGTAATCGCCAACACCCAACAACCACACCTTGTGGTCATGTATTCTGTTGGAGCTGCATTATGGAATGATGCAATGAAAAGCCTGAATGTCCACTCTGTCGCGCACCCTTGTGTAGACCCTCAATTTTGTCCTCCTAGCACATGTCCTATTAGATACTTGTTCGATACTCCACAGTGATTCTTCGATGGCCCATTACTACTCATGTAGCTTACCTTCTCTAAACTACTTTGGAGACTTTGGTTGAGGGGTTTATCCGACTCCACATTATGACCTTGGCCGCCCTTCAAGTTTAGATTAGACTTCACTTAGATGCATCTCAGGTTAGATTTAGTTAGGCCCACTTAGTCTCACCCTAGGCCCGTATAGGTATACCCGGCCCATTAGGCACCACCTTGGTCATTTAGGTACCTTAGGTCTGTTTAGGTTCACTTAGGCACATTCGGCCTATTAGACATTCTTAGCGTTTCTTCACATAGTCGCATGACTTGCATGGCCCATATGGGATTGACCATTTTGTTCTATTTTATTTAATTATTTTGTTTCTACTTTATCTATTCATTTTATTTTTCTTTATTGTTTTATATGTTGCAAGATTGCTAACTCTTTTGATTTTTATTCCTTTTATTTTAATTTTTTTTATTGTTTGACAAGAGAATGGGGATCGCGGATCAACTCTCACAAAGGTATGCACACTCAAAGAAGGCAAGCAAAAATATTCTTAGAATGAAGAAATCGACTTGGCTGCATATATGGGAGGAAAGGATTCTCCAAAGGAAAAAGAGAGGTATTCTGATTCCCGAAAAGGAAGGGAAATGGAAGAAAGGAAAGTGGATTTCCTTCAGCAAATTGAGTTTTTAGGAGGCTGATACAAATACATAAAAAAAAAATGGAAGGATTACAAAAAGGAAGAAAAGAAAATAAAGGAAATGAGGGATTTTCCTTTTTGGAACAGATTTAGGGGATTTTTTGGAAGGTTGATATATATACGTGAGAGAGGTAAAAGAAAAAAAGGAGAAGAATTCTTCGATTATCTTGGCGAAAAAGCGCACAAGGGTGGAAGAAGAGCAATTGCAGCCGACTTTGTCCAGGTATGCTTCTAGTTACTCTGGGTGTTCTGACCCATATTTGATTTCTCCATTTTGGTCATTTCTAAATATTCAATGTCTAGTTGTTTGGTGTGGACGGAAAGGACCACAAGTTGTTTTGTTGAGATTGGTTGCTTACTTGTTTGCCTTGTTTTGATTTTGATTCTTTTATATATCGTTGATGCCTGCTGAAATATGTGATTTCGCGCCTAAATTTGATCAATACTCTGTTTATGTTTAAATCCTATTTCTTATTATCCCCTTGTCCAGCCCATGGATTAATATGTGAAATGGAGCTGTCAATGTTGATTGATATTTTTTTTGCTCATCCTTTCTCTGCATCTGTTACGTTTACATCTATGTTCTATGTTCCCTTTCTCGTGTGATGCTCGAGTCTTTGTGTACTTGGGGCATGCTTCAAGAGAATGATAAAAGTGCTGGCATAAGGGATGAGGTGTGCAGCAATCCCAGTGCACTCCGAAGTATTTCTGTGGGTCGACGACGAAGTTTGAGTGACTCTCGAATTCAGCCAAAGTCTCAATCGTAGTAGACGTCGATATTAAGCGATTTGCCCGACTCTGCATCTTTTGCGCAGTAGTTTCAGTTCACAAAATAGTCAGGGATTGAATTTCTTATGAAGCCTCTGCCACAACTCTAAAAAAAAAAAAAAAAAAAAACTAACTCTCTTCACCTTCAACTCTTTGATCAGAGCCCACTCCAAAAGTTCAACCCTTCGTCAAAGCTTTCACTTCTATAGCAGAATTCTTCATTTTGCTGGCTATCTGGCCTCCAATGACTACACTTTCAGTTTTTGGTTCGTACCTCTGCTCAGCTATTGACGCACGGGACTGGTTCGTCTATACATGGTGCAATTGTGAAATATGGGTTCAAGCATGACCCACATGGTCAAAGTGGCTTGATTTATACATACGCGGGATTGGGTGGTTTGCCTGCTTGTCATCGGATGTTTTCATCAATTGGTGAGCCAGATTTGGTGTGTCAAACTGCAATGGTCAGTGCATGTGCCAAGACGGGAGATTTTGCTTTTGCTCAAAAGCTGTTTGATAAAATGCCCCACAAGGACCCCGTTGTGTGGAATGCAATGATTTCGAGATATGCGCAATGTGGGCAGTCGAGAAAGGTATCGACTTATATTCAGCTTATGCAAGGAGATGGTGTCAAAAGGATACTTGATTTTATTAAAGAAATGCCCAAACCTGAAATCCAACTCAGGCCGGATTCGTCTTCTCTTCTTGGTACACTCTTCTTTATGTAGGTCATTTTGCAAATGTTTCCTATCTTCGTGGCTTGGATGAAAATCTGGGTAGTTAAACTTTCAATGGAAAATCTAAAGGGATTCAGTGACTATTTAAGACGACATTTATGGATGAATTCAGTAGAAAATTGAAAGGAATTCAAGTGGTTGCATATGTGGGTGAGATTCAATGGTGTTAACGGATACTCTTGATGGCTGAAATTTAAAAGGAATGGTAATGTGAGTCAGAATGGGGAGCAGGTCAGCCAGATTACTTCATTGCAGCAGTTCATCCCGCATGATTTTGATGCTGGTGATCATGGTACTTCTAGTTTCACTGTTTCTACTACACATAAGATTGGGACTTTAGAAATTCACATTTCAAAGCACAAAAGCCTATCTTCACAACTTTTAGAGCAGTTGCCCACAAGATGAGAATGTCTCGAGGATATTGTTGTGCTTCCAGTGACATCATTCAAAGATTCAAAATACTGCCACAATTATTAATGAGAAGTTGTTGTCATCCAGTCGTAAGATGAAGTTCTTTGTCTCTCCTATTACTCATGCTATAGTGCAATCTAAGGTTGCATTTGACCTTTCCGAATCTGTTGAAGTTTTGAAGCATTTAGCCAAGTCAGACTCTGCAGTAATATATATTATTGAAGAATCTAAGGAGAATATCATCGCCAAACGGATTAGGGAATGAATGCCTTAAAGAGAATATTGATACAAAATTCGTTGAGGATGACATGTTTATTGAACAATTATTCCTGGAATGAGATGGCTCTCTCAATCCCAGATTAAAGAGTAAATGGACGCTGTAGTTCAAGTACCTCCAATGGTGATTTAGGCTCTTCATCAAGTGATTCAGACCCGGGTACTTCTTCAGATAGTGAATCAAAATGTGCTTCTACAATTTTGGTAATGATCGAGCTAAAGATATATAGTTATTGTGATCTTATAATAAGGACTCCCTATTCCGTATAAGGAGAAGGTCTTGATTCGAGGTAGAAAGAGACATGGTTTAATCAGTGACCAAAAGATACCTGGTTTTCGAAATGGCTTGGTTCAGATTTTACAGCTGTCAGTAGAGATATTCTGGTCAGAATCATGTATTCTAAACTATTGTGGGCAAGATGAATGTCTTAATGTCTTCAGACGCAATAACTATATGACATGCCTTCAACTCAATCCTATTGATGACAATTATTTCATAAGTAACTTGCTGCTAATTTTCATTGCAATTATATCTTTCGGTCACCATGTTGCTGCATATATGATGACTTTGACGGGGTACAGTGAGTCGATTAATGCGAAACCTCTTAATAACTTCCTAAAATGTTTTGGAAAATATCCTTACTATTGAAATGAGCTAAGCACCTCCCCAAGAAGTGATTATGCAGCATGTCGAGTTGACTGCCCAAATCGAATCAGTGTGACATCAATAAGGAAGAAACGACGAGGGCTTAATGAAGAAATTGTATCCTGGGAGTTCAGAACTGGAGGTTATGCGCAACGCTGTTTAAGGTTTACAATCAGAAAGGTTTCCTATACGGCCAGAACACGGAGGATGACTGGTTTGGAACTGAAAAGAAGATGATCATCATTCACCAGCTTCATCCAATTTTGGGGACTTTCATAACAAGACTTTGGGTTCAAGCTGGTCATGTCTTTTCTTCAAAACAATCCTGTTGCCTGCCAAAAGAGGACTCATTTCTCATGTCATAAAATGTGTTCGTGCCCTTGGAGAAATTCGTGAGATTAATGCGATTAGAATTTGCTAGCAAAAGCTCATTTCCAAGGCGCCAATTAAATCAATTGCCAAAAAGTTCACAGTACACTACTCGTTGGAACTTCAGTTCTTGGTGATAATGGATATAGGGAGTTTGCTTGTGTTATTTTGTTTGAGACAAAGTCTAAAGACACAGGTTCTTCTGATTTAAAAGCCATTGAAATTTGACGTGAGCCACTAAACGTTTCTGCTCATGACTAGAAGAGTTGTGGGAAAAGTTAGCCAGGTTGTCTGACGACCATTGCTGCCCGATCAATTCGACAATTTCGACTACAACAGGCATCAGTTGTGAGTGGTTTTTTTTCTCGAGACATCGTTCCTAATTCCCGAAAATATTTCAGATGAATATGAGATTTCAGATTGGAAATTAAAGAATTTCCCATGACTGTCAGATTTGGTACTTTGTTTTGAACAGAATGACGTCTCATAAATTCTGAGATCATGGGTTTTTCTCGTCAATAAATCCTCAGGTTATCTTGAACAAAGTTATAAAAAATCTCGAGTCCTCGAGGCCTGGTGGGACAACATTGATTCAGAAAACTTCACAAACTGTTACAAGAATAAAGGATGTGGAATTCGGTTTCATGCCTTGTTTGATCAATTCTATTATGCGCCTCAGCATTACAGACCTGTGAATGAATAATTCATTAAATAACCTCAATTTAGTCCAAGAATTTATGAATGTTATTTTCCAATAACAGTCTTCTGAATCACCTTGGCTCAGAGTGTGATCCCTCGCCCAATGAACAGAATGGTAACGGTTTCTGTTACTATTTCTAAACTGGTCCTTTGTGTGAAATGACAAGCCTGGATTCGTGACCTATTTTCGGATCGATTTGGTCATGAAAGATGAAGTGCTGCACTCACTAGCTTGGTTGATCGCCATCAATACTGGTAAAATTTGTAGCATTCATATAAGCTTTAAAGAGCCTATGAAACAGTAGCAATGCCGAATGAATATTCCAGCAACCATAGCTTATTTGCAGCCTTATGTGCATCCCCATCGGGAAGTTACTAACCATGTTGATTATCTTCGAGTTCCTCACCAGATGGGAGTCCCAAATCAACCTTTGGAAAATTCTGGTTCTACACTAACCCATCAGCAGATCCGTGACAATGCTAGTGGTGCTAATGGTGAAGATGATACCCCGTCCAATAACCAATATCGTGTAGTTCCAAAAGATATTTTAATCTCAGATGATACAATACCTGAAACAGTTCAAGCAAAACCTGTAGTTGTGGCTATTGCTGTTGCTTCTGGTGCTGGCAGTAAAGATTGCATCCTTGAATCTGAAAGAAGGACAAGACGTGATAACCTCCAATTCCTCTAACAGGGTTCCAAAAACACAATGGGTTGAATCAGTCAAAATTCGAACCATCATATCTCCTTCCTTTGCTTTGTGCCACTTAAAATAGGCATAGAAGAGAGAAGTGACATCTTTAGGAATTGATTTTACCATATTCAGTTTGACAAGACAGCGAAGCTGGTGCTATGGTTCAGCCTGGTGATATTTCCATAATTTATGTTCGTGAATTGCCTGAGATTAAAGGGAAGTTCGACCATCAAAGAGCTATGTCTCTTGGACTAAAAGCTAGGCCAAAATACCGTGACTTATAGCTTGGAAAAATCTGTTCCTGATGAGATTACTACAAAAGACAGGGTGATCAATCAGAGAATGGGGAGTATGGTAATTTGAGACTTGTGCATAGTGATCCTACCGCACATTCAGACTTTGGAAAAGGAGTCCGCGAAGAATTTTGGAACATAATTTTCTTTTTATATAACAAGGAGAGAATGGATGTTCAAGTTGAAACAGATTTTGTGAAAATGAAGGCTACTGCTGTTAACTTTAATGTCATTGGGAATGGGAATTTGTGCTCAGTAGGGGATTACAAGAATGTTGCCTTCATACTTGGAGATGGAAGTATGGAGAGTGCAACTTTAAATCCATGTTGGGAATAAACACCTGCTATCTGTCCAAGTTGAGATGACTTCCTAGAATCTGCAGAATTTGCACTCTCAATTACAAGAGGGATAGAAAGCTCTACCTTTGGATCTGAAATTAGTCTCCAAAAATTGAAACAGATGATGATGTCCGAACTTGATTTAGAGAATAAAGTAGGAAAGTTAAAGAATTCTAATATAAAATTACAACTGGAGAATTCTAATTTGCATGTAAAGGACTTAGGTAATTCCCTTCACCATAAGCCTGAGGAAGAAGTCATGCTGCTAACAGATGAACATGGACATACAAAAAGGTCCGAGGAAAAGGAAATCGACTTCATTTTCGACCATGACCTATGGTCATCCTCTCAAGCTGAATCCAATTGGATATGATTCTTCAGCCTTCGGTTCTTCTGCTATCAAAAATGACAATCCAAAAAGAATAAATTTCTTAGCATATTTCAGAGATTCATACAAGGAATTAATATCAAAGCTCTTGGAAGTAAGTCCGAACGTATGGGATTTCAAGTAATCAGAAAAGGCCCAAAAATGCAGGGATGTAAGGTATTTGAATACGTGCAAGAGAGTAAAAAGGGAAAATTTAGAGAGAATAACGGCAACACCTACAACCACTAGCAACGTAGTCACAGCTGGACCCCTAAGCCCTACTCTAGTACGGCCATTCTGGTGCATATTACCCTCTTCCTCTTGCATCCTCTTGTTATCCTCGTATTTTTACGTATTTTAAATTATGTTCTCAAAATCGTTTTCATCCAAATAATTCTCACTTTAAAGAATCGTCCTCAGTCCTTCCATAAGCAGCAAGATCCAGATTTTAACAAACCCATTGCTGCCAATTTTCCCTCTGGTATGCATTTTCATTGTTTTGAAATGGTTTTCTTTTTTAAGCAAGCATGAACAAACTCCATGATTCCAAAACAATGGAATTCATAGGGTCAACTCATGCAAAATCAACTAGGGCTTTGGTGGCGGCCCGACATTCATGATATTCTCATCAATATTGTTTGCTTGATATTTGATTGATTGTGCTTCCTCTTTGTGGTATTGAGATTATTTCGCACTTGTTACTAAGCAAACTTGTTTCCTATAGAGGAGTATTAGCTTGCTATCCAGGTACGCTCTTCTTGCCCTCAAACTCTAAAATTCTATGAATGTTTATGTTATCATGAGCCATGTCCATGTTTGATGCCATAATTGATTGCCTTGGTGCTTTGATTACTACTCAAAAAGTGTTATTTGATAGCTTGTAATTAAATCTTTTAAACATTTTTAGTAGTAGTTATTACCTTTTAACTCAATTAACATATTAAGGACCTTTGCCATCATTTCTAATCAAATTGTGTAAGTTTTGGTGCTTTTGATAGTAATTTGATCACCAAAGCAATCTAAGATTGAGGAGAGTTCTTTGGAATCCATGGCAAAGCAATGGGAAGCTCAGTAACATGAAGAACCAAAGCTTTGAAGCTTTATAGTCCTTTTCCATAAGCAAATCATGAATGCAAGGAGGGAAAGCAAAGAGAGAAATCTAACATGAAGCATTCAAGAGGACAGCCACTGTTGGACACTTTTGGAGTACTTTCTAGAGCTCAAATTATGTATACTATATTTCTTTTCGAAGCTCGGGAAGTCAGCAATCCAACGCTTCAAACAGTACATGATTCAGAGTTGAAATGAAGGAGTTAGAGCCATTGGAAGCCGATCACACCAAGCTGAAGGCCAATTTCGCGGGCTGCGAAATCAGCCTTTGGCTGCAAAATGGTGTCCTTCAGGTTGCGAAATTTCGCAGCCATCTTGCATGCCTGTGAAATTCTCCTGAGTGCTTCTCGATATTTGCAACCGACATTTTTAGATTTTTTGCTTTAGATATTTGATGTCTAAATCCCCATTCTCTCCTTGTAATCCACCTATCATAGGATTCCTTAGTTATTAAGCAAGAACAAAGGGTAAATAGCCTCATATATATTGTTTGTAATTTCCATTACAGTGAGAGGTCGGGGAGCTTGTTCTCAGACACAACTTTTGTATAGTTTTGAAAGGAAGTAAAATACAGAGCTTTGCTCTGCCTTACCTACTCATTTTGATTGTATTTATATTTTTCTTACTAGCCAAACAAGCTCTGAGGATGTTTCCTCAGAGAATGAGTGGCTAGGCTTTTAGTTCCTTGGAACTAAGGTAGCCGGGTAAGGTCCCGAATGCAAGAATTGGTAGTTTTGTTGTTTCAGCTATTAATGAAGAGAAAGTGTGACCCATTAATGATTTCTATGTTTTTAGTTAACTTAAAACGCCTTCAATTCACCTGGGCCAACACTTGGTAAGGCAAGTGATCTTCGTCCATGGAGATGCACTAGTTTATCTCTTGCGAGCCTTTGGGAGGTGACTTGAAGGTAGGATTTTCTAGAATTGCCAACACTTGGTAAGCTTTTGGACTCTAAGGAGACATCCATTAGTTATCTCTTGCGAGCTTGAGAAGGGAAGTCCAAGGTTAATGATCACCTTGAATGGCAAATTCTAGGTGAGAGGCACGAGCCATTGCAAATTGCATTAGTGAGAGGGAATTAGTGCTGAAATCTATTAAAGGGAAACATATGTACAACATCGGTTAGAGAATTAACTATATGTTAATTCTCTAATGCGAGGAAAAGATTCAAGTGACCAGAGCTCTGTTTTTGCATGAGGAGCCTCCCCAGTGAACCTAAAACTCCAAGGAACGCTTTTCTTCATAAGTAATTCCCATTACTTTCTTTTTAGTTAGCTTAAAACAAATCCTTTTTCAACCAAAGTTTATGTTTTCTTCTTAAGCTAACCTTGAAATGAAAAAGCACCAATTCAACTTTGAATTGGTATCAGTTGTAAGTTGAAAACCCTTCCCAGTGAACGATCCTAGAGCCACTATGCTATATTAGCTAAAGCTATCCTAGTGCATGGTGATATAGGTTATAAATTTTGTTGATTACTCCCGTTTGAGGACTAAACTCGTGATACACCAATTGGGAACGAATCAAATGGCGCCGTTGCCGGGGAAGGTGCCAACTTCACGGTGATATTAGTTCATATTACTTGTGATTTTCATCACAAGTTTGGTGATTTTTCTTTCATTTTACTAACTCTTTTAATTGTTTCTTTTACTTGTTCATATTCTAACATATCTTTTAATTTAGTTTTAGTTAATCTAAGTCTTTTTGTAGTCTTGTTTTCTTTTGTTTTTGTTTTTGTTACAGTTGATACTAGTTGTGTATGCCAAATTGGATACGAGATAGTGGAGGAAGGCTTGTTAAACGTAAAACACCTCATAACAAGGAATTGGAATTGAGCTTGAATATCATGGAAACTACACTTGAAGATCAGCATAGTCACCATGGTCATCAGGACAATCCTAATGAATTTAGATCAATGAGGGACCGCATGCATCCACCTCGTATGAGTGCACCATCATGTATAGTGCCCCCTATATAGCAGCTAGTGATCAGACCGCATATTGTTCCACTTCTACCAACTTTCCATGGGATGGAAAGTGAGAATCCCTATGCACATATCAAGGAATTTGAAGATGTTTGTAATACATTCCAAGAGGGAGGAGCTTCAATCGACTTGATGAGACTTAAGCTATTTCCTTTTACTTTAAAGGATAAGGCCAAGATTTGGCTTAATTCTTTAAGGCCAAGGAGTATCTGTACTTGGACTGATTTACAAGCTGAATTCCTCAAGAAGTTTTTTCCTACTCACAGAACAAATGGCTTGAAAAGGCAAATTTCATACTTCTCAACTAAAGAGAATGAGAAATTCTATGAGTGTTGGGAAAGATACATGGAAGCCATCAATGCTTGTCCTCACCATGGTTTTGATACATGGCTATTGATGAGTTATTTCTATGATGAGATGTCTTCCTCAATGAAGCAACTCCTCGACACAATGTGTGGAGGAGATTTCATGAGTAAGAATCCGAAGGAAGCTATGGATTTCTTGAGTTATGTGGCTAAAGTATCAAGGGGATGGGATGAATCGAACAAAGGAGAAGTGGGGAAGATGAAGTCTCAACCAAATGCTTTCAATGCTAAGGCTGGGATGTACACCTTGAATGAAGATGTTGATATGAGAGCAAAGTTTGCAGCTATGACAAGAAGATTGGAGGAGCTAGAACTGAAAAAGATGCATGAAGTGCAAGTTGTTACTGAAACACCAGTGCAAGTAAAGCCATGTCCTATTTGTCAATCTTATGAACACTTGGTGGAGGAGTGCCCTACAATTCCAGTTGCTAGAGAAATGTTTGGAGATCAAGCAAATGTCATTGGACAATTCAAGCCCAACAACAATGCTTCGTATGGAAATACTTACAAATCAAGTTGGAGGAACCATCTAAATTTTTCATGGAAGCCAAGAGCACCTCAGTACCAACAGCCGGCTCAACCATCTCAACAAGCTTCAAGTCTTGAACAAGCAATAGTGAATCTCAACAAGGTTGTGGGAGATTTTGTTGGAGACAAAAAATCCATCAATACTCAACTCAATCAAAGAATTGACAATGTAGAGAATACATTGAATAAAATGATGGATGGGATGCAAAATGACTTATCTCAGAAGATAGATAATCTCCAATACTCAATCTCAAGGCTCACTAACTTGAACACAGTGCAAGAGAAGGGAAGATTTCCTTCTCAACCTCACCAAAACCCCAAGGGTATCCATGAAATGGAAACTCATGAGGGAGAATCTTCACAGGTGAGAGATGTTAAAGCCTTGATCACTCTAAGGAGTGGTAAAAAGGTTGAGTCGCCAATACCCAAGCCACATGTTAAAGAGGAGGAAGAAGAAGAGACAAAGAAGAGGGGGGAAATTAAAGGAAAGAAGAAAGATATCAGTGAAGGGAAAGAGGACCATGATTCAACAGTGAATGCAAATCTGGAGAAAGAGCTTATTAAGGAAGAAATGTTGAAGAAACACACATCTCCACCTTTTCCTCAAGCTTTGCATGGGAAGAAGGGGATTAGAAGTGCATCAGAAATCCTTGAAGTATTGAGACAAGTGAAAGTCAATACTCCATTGCTGGATATGATTAAACAAGTTCCAACATATGCAAAATTCCTAAAGGACTTGTGTACTATCAAAAGAGGGTTGAATGTGAATAAGAAAGCCTTCTTGACTGAGCAAGTAAGTGCCATCATACAATGCAAGTCTCCTTTGAAGTACAAAGATCCGAGATGTCCTACCATTTCAGTCATGATTGGGGGAAAGGTAGTGGAAAAAGCTTTGTTAGACTTGGGAGCAAGTGTGAATTTGCTACCATACTCTGTCTACAAGCAATTGGGACTTGGTGAATTGAAGCCAACATCAATCACTCTATCTTTAGCTGATAGATCAGTGAAAATTCCAAGGGGGATAATTGAAGATGTATTTGTTCAAGTTAATAATTTCTACTATCCAGTAGATTTTGTTGTTCTTGATACGGACCCCTTTGTTAAGGAAGCTAATTATGTTCCTATCATCCTTGGAATGCCATTTCTTGCTACCTTAAATGCAATCATCAATTGTAGGAATGGACTTATGCAACTCACTTTTGGCAACATGACACTTGAACTCAATATCTTTTATATGTCTAAAAGGAAGAAAAAGAAGGTCCAGAAGAGGTATGCATTATTGACACTCTAGTGGAGGAGCACTGTAATCAGAATATGCAAGACAAGTTGAATGAAAGTCTTGGGGATCTTGAAGAAGGGTTGCCTGAACCCGCTGATGTGCTTGCTACTCTACAAGGTTGGAGGAGGAGAGAAGAGATTCTACCTTTGTTCAATAAAGAGGAGGCACAAGAAGCTGCTAAGGAAGAGATCCCAAAGCTCAATTTGAAGCCTCTGCCCATGGAGTTGAAATACACGTACCTGGAAGAAAATAAACAATGCCCTGTTGTTATATCTTCATCTCTTACTATTCATCAGGAGATTTCTCTACTTGAAGTTCTTAAGAGGTGTAAGAAAGCAATAGGATGGCAAGTATCTGACTTGAAAGGCATTAGTCCTTTGGTTTTTACACATCATATATATATGGAGGATGAAGCTAAACCAATTCGTCAACCTCAAAGAAGATTGAATCCTCATTTACAAGAGGTGGTGCGAGCTAAGGTGCTGAAGCTACTTCAAGCAGGTATTATTTATCCCATATCTGACAGCCCTTGGGTGAGTCCTACTCAAGTGGTACCAAATAAGTCAGGGATTACTGTGGTTCAAAATGAAAAGGGAGAAGAAATTGCTACACGCCTCACTTCAGGTTGGAGGGTGTGTATTGATTATAGAAAATTGAATGTTGTGACAAGGAAAGATCATTTTCCACTACCGTTTATTGATCAAGTGTTGGAGAGAGTCTCTGGTCATCCTTTCTATTGTTTCTTGGATGGGTACTCAGGGTACTTGCAAATTGAAATTGATGTTGAAGATCAGGAGAAGACCACTTTCACATTTCCATTTGGAACATACGCCTATAGAAGAATGTCTTTTGGTTTATGCAATGCACCTGCAACATTCCAAAGATGTATGCTTAGTATCTTCAGTGATATAGTGGAGCGAATTATGGAGGTTTTCATGGATGATATCACCTTATATGGAGGTACATTTGAAGAATGCTTAGTCAATTTGGAAGCGATTCTTAACAGATGCATTGAAAAGGACTTGGTGCTCAATTGGGAGAAATGCCATTTCATAGTACATCAAGGAATTGTCCTTGGCCATATCATCTCTGAGAGAGGCATTGAAGTTGATAAAGCAAAGGTGGAACTTATTGTCAAATTGCCATCCCCAACAACTATGAAAGGAGTAAGGCAATTCCTTAGCCATGCAGGGTTCTACAGGAGATTCATAAAAGACTTCTCTAAGCTTTCAAAGCCTCTTTGTGAACTCTTGGCTAAGGATGCTAAGTTTATATGGGATGAAAGATGTCAAAGGAGTTTTGATCAATTGAAGCAATTTTTGACAACTGCTCCAATAGTGAGGGCTCCCAACTGGCAACTACCCTTTGAAATAATGTGTGATGCCAGTGACTTTGCTATAGGAGTTGTGCTTGGCCAAAGAGAAGATGGAAAGCCCTATGTGATCTACTATGCAAGCAAGACATTGAACGAAGCTCAAAGGAACTACACAACTACAGAGAAAGAATTGCTAGCTGTGGTGTTTGCTTTAGACAAGTTTCGTGCTTATTTAGTAGGGTCTTTCATCATTGTTTTCACTGACCATTCAACCTTGAAGTCTTTATTGACAAAGCAAGATGCAAAAGCAAGGTTGATCAGATAAATTCTTTTATTACAAGAGTTCGATCTCCAAATCAGAGACAAGAAAGGAGTGGAGAATGTGGTAGTTGACCACCTTTCAAGGTTGGCAATAGCACACAATTCCCATGTCTTACCTATTAATGATGACTTTCTTGAGGAATCACTTATGTTGCTAGAGAAAACTCCTTGGTATGCTCATATTGCTAACTATTTGGTTACTGGTGAAGTTCCAAGTGAGTGGAAAGCACAAGATAGGAAGCACTTCTTTGCAAAGATTCATGCTTATTATTGGGAAGAGCCTTTTCTTTTCATGTATTATGCAGATCAGATAATAAGGAAGTGTGTCCCTGAAGAAGAGCAATAAGGAATCTTCAGCCATTGCCATGAGAATGCATATGGAGGCCACTTTGCCTCTCAGAAAACAGCCATGAAGGTGTTACAATCAGGGTTTACTTGGCCATCACTTTTCAAGGATGCTCACATCATGTGTAGGAGTTGTGATAGATGTCAAAGGCTCGGGAAGCTTACAAGAAAAAATCAAATGCCTATGAACCCCATTCTAATAGTTGATCTCTTTGATGTTTGGGGCATTGACTTCATGGGACCTTTCCCAATGTCTTTTGGTAACTCTTATATCTTGGTGGGAGTGGACTATGTTTCTAAATGGGTTGAGGCAATCCCCTGTAAGCACAATGATCACAGGGTGGTTCTCAAGTTTCTTAAGGAGAATATCTTCTCAAGATTTGGGGTGCCCAAGGCCATAATCAGTGATAAATGTACTCATTTTTGCAACAAACCTTTTGAAACCATATTAGCCAAGTATGGAGTGAAGCATAAGGTAGCTGCACCTTATCACCCTCAGACTTCCGGACAAGTTGAGCTAGCAAACAGGGAAATCAAGAACATATTGATAAAGGTGGTGATCATAAGCAGAAAAGATTGGTCTATTAAACTTCATGATTCATTATGGGCATATAGAACAGCTTACAAGACTATTCTTGGCATGTCTCCTTATCGCCTAGTTTATGGCAAAGCATGCCATCTCCTCGTGGAAGTTGAATATAAGGCTTGGTGGGCAATCAAGAGGTTAAACATGGACTTGATCAGAGCTGGGGCAAAGAGGTGCTTAGACCTTAATGAGATGGAGGAATTAAGAAATGATGCTTACATCAATTCCAAAGTTGCAAAACAAAGGATGAAGAGGTGGCATGATCAATTAATCTCCAATAAAGAATTCCGGAAACGGCAAAGAGTCTTACTCTATGACTTAAGGCTCCATATCTTTCCTAGGAAGCTCAAGTCAAGGTGGATAGGTCCTTTCATTATTCACCAAGTGCATCTCAATGGAGTGGTGGAATTACTGAATTCCAATAGCACTGACACTTTTAAAGTCAATGGTCATCATCTCAAGCCATTCATTGAGCCATTCAAGCAAGAAAAGGAGAAAATCAACCTCCTTGAGCCATAGAAAGCCTAATCAGAGAAGGGTTAGATGGACTTGGTTTCACCAAAGTCCATATTTTTGTTTAATTTTGATAATTTGAAAGCTTTTGTGATTATTTTGATTTTAATTTTGGTCTTAAATTGTCTTATTTTTATCTAATTTAATCTTTTTGAATGATCTAATTTAGGAGGAATTGAAAAGAAATTGAAGGAAGGTCGCTAGGAATCAAGAGGAACTCAAAAGCCTAAAAAATCCATGGTCTGCGAAATTTTGCAGCCTAAAAAGGGCCCCTGCAAAAATGGCCCTTGGTTGCGAAATAATTTCGCAGCCCCTAAGTACCAGCTGCGAAATCGCCCCTCGGCTGCGAAATGATTTCGCAGCCTCATGCCCCCCTCTGTGAAAAGTTTCGCAGCTATGAAACACCCCTTTGGCACACGAGTGCCATTTTGTAGACCCTCCCTTCATTTCGCAGTTGCGAAATGCTTGCGAAATCCTCTACGCCTAAAAATTCCCATTTTCGTAGCCGAGCCCCCATTTTGCAGGTGGTTTCGCAGTTGTGAAACCACCCCTTGGCACACGAGTGCCATTTCGCAGCCCTCTACCCTCATTTTGCAGCTGCGAAATGGCTGCGAAATCGACCCTCCGCTGCGAAATTGCCCATCTGCTGCGAAAATGAAAACCGTCCCTTGGCATCTTATTTAAACGTTATAAATTCCTCATTTCATTTTTTAACCGGTTATTTGAACTTCAAATAGGTGCCAAAGAGGAGCCAAACCCGATCAACTCTCAGTCTGACCCCTCTGCCTAAGCCAAGCCGCGCGCACCTCCGATCGTCTTCTCTAAGACAACCATGGCTAGAACCCGAGGAGCTAAGTACTCGTCCCCATCATCTCGCCTGAGAATCCCAGGAGAGACCCTTGTCCAAGCTGCCATATCCGAGTCTCCGCGGCCACCGATCGTCCCACCTCCAGTTGAGGACGCACCCATCAGTCCTCCACCTAGGCGTTATCACACAAGGAGGTCACTTACTATGGCCGGAGTGAGCTCTTCCCGAGCCCAAAATTCAGGTAGCGGACCCCCAAAGAAGAAAGCCAAAGTCTCAGAGCTAATTGATTTAACAGAGCCGTCTTTAGAGCCTGAATCAAAGCCTCGGCCATCTCAACCACCTGACAAAAAGTCTCAGCCGTCTCACCCACCAACCCAAGAGTCTCAGATTCCCTCAGGCATGACTCCTGAGGTGGTTATCAGATGCCCCATGGTTACACAGCCACCAATTGAGGGTAATTTGGATTACAGGCAAGGTCATTCCACTCCGAGCTCTGTTTTGACACAGCCACTTTCAGACTTCAGCCTGAGCTTAAGGATTCCTTCTATCTGCTATAGAGGTACCACATGGAGTACTTGCTAACTCCCAAGGATTTTTTCTATCCTCGCATAGCATTGGACTTCTATAAGTCCATGACCACACACCAGGTCCAGGATCCTATAGTCATCCATTTTACCATAGATGGATGCCATGGTATTCTGGGAGCCAAACATATAGCAGAGGTACTCCGTATTCCTTATGAGCCAGCACGTCCAAAGGATTTTCGAGTCTGGACTCATCCTGCACAGAGCGACATAGTTCACATTTTGTCCAGAGGGGCATTCTCATACCAGTATCTATTGAGGAAGGAGTTTCTTCCCAGCATGTTCTTCATTGATGCACTCCTGCGCCATAACATCTTTCCACTTCAGCATTGGGTGCAGAGGAGAGGAGTTTTGTTGGAGGCATTATTCAGAATATTTGAGGGATACTTCTTTGGCCCTCATCATCTCATTATGGCCGCTCTTCTATACTTTGAAGAGAAGGTCCATAGGAAGAAGCTACTACGAGCGGATGCTATTCCACTTCTCTTTCCCAGACTATTATGCCAGATTTTGGAGCATTTGGGATACCCAGCAGAGCCTTAGCTTGAGCGTAAACGCATTTGTCGAGAGATATTTACTCTCGACAAATGGACGAGTATGACAGCCTATGGTGCAGACTAAGGAGCCCCAGCGTGACCAGAGCATCCAAAGATTCCATATCCAGAGCAGCCAGAGGAGCCACAACCAGTTGAAATACCAGCTGACATGAGAGCACCAACCCATGCAGCCCCTGCAGTGGCCTCTATAGAGCCTATACTTGAGGTTGCATCCTCTGCTTCTCAGGCCACACCACGGACTCCCCCTGTTATTCCACCCATATCAGATCCATCTCCTTCATCTAAGCCAAGGATTGCTATACCCATTATCAAGTATAGAGGCCTATGCCACACTTTCCCAACATTGGCCACTTCTCAGAGCATCCTCACTCAGCAGATGACAGCTCTTCGTGCTCATTAGGAGCATATTATCGCCACTCAGACCCAGCATACTGCCATCCTGAGACAGATTCAGCACCATCTGGGTATTCTATCGACTCCTAAGCACCCCCTTCCTATCCCACCAGAGCCATCACAGGCCCCTCCTTTCGTACATCAGACTATCCCTCCTGAGGAGCCGACTACAGGAGAGGCAGAGACAGCTGAGCCATCATCTCCACATCATCTTACAACCACCATCTGATCATTTGCATAGTTTCCTTTATATATTTTGTTTATGTATTTCCTTTATGTATTTCCCTTATGTTTTCCCTACTTTAGTAGCACTTATCATCCCATGCTTTTGATATTATATATTGGGATTAGTTGTATTACTTGTTCTCTTTTATATTGTACTTTCATGAAATGAAGTAATACAAATCTATCAAATTTTGAGTACTCTTAGCATTATTTTGTTCTAATTCCTCTACTCATATCTTTTATTGTTTTTGAAACATGTGATTTCTCCTATTCTACTCGAACTTCATATCATTCAGGAACCACCACTTCCTCCCTATAATCTCAATCGCTCATGCCACATTGAGGACAATGTTCAGCTTGGTTGGGGGGAGAGTTAAGGAAGGAAGTTTTGTAACCAATGCTAAGTTATTTTGGCAATTTAGTTGATTTTTGTTTAATTTTAAAATTTTTTAAAGTTTTTATTCTACTCTCCATGGTTATTAAGGAAAAATTTTCAAAATGAAATGGGAGAAATTGAATTTTTGTCTTTTTACTTGACTTAGAGTTTGTATTATGCTTACTAAAGTTGGTGAATTGTTTAAACTTCTATTGAATTCAACCTTAGTTCTTCCACTTTAAGCTATTCACACATTGTACACAATAGGTTCCGATTATAAGATGAGAAACTATTTCCCTCTTGACTTAGGAAAATTTAGACTTGGTACCTTTGACCTCATTTTAATAGTGTTGGGACACCTTATAGAAGGCCAATGAGCCTTTGAAAAAAAAAATGTTTGCTTGCCTTGAAACCCGAGCAAGGTTTGAGAGGTATATGGTGAAAAACTTTAAAACCTGGTGCCCTAAGCCTTCATTGGTTGGGAGTCACCGACCTCAATGCTCGTTACAAAGGTGAATAGGTGGAGTTTAACATACTGTAGGTGCTTAGGTATTAAAATTCATTCTCAAAAGTCTGGGGTAAAATCCGAGGAGTTAGTAGTTGAAAGATCCTTAAAGCTTGATGCCCTAAACCTTAATTGGTTGGGAGTCATCGATGGACCCCCATTACATGGACAATTTAGAAAAGAATACCTTTAAGCTTCATACTCCTACATGAAAAAAATTGTGAAACAAAAGGGTGTGTTCTTAGCCTATTGAATTTGGTCAGTTTGCTAAGTGTTGAAAAAGAGCTAGGTTGGGGAGAGAGATTAGTTTAGCATACTATATTCGAAAACTATCAGCTAACACTTAGATTTTAGTGGAAGAGTAAGGTTTGGTCCTTTGGAAGTGGAAATGATTTTAAAGCTTCAATTTGCATAATGCCTTCTCTTTATGAATTGTGATTAGGTAAAGTATTTAATAACTCTTGCTGAAATTTGAGTTTTATATCTTTAATGTTCCATGTGAGAGTTTGATCATCATGCCACTTAAAATTTTTTGAAGTGATAAGCATGATCTTGTAAAGTATATTACTTTTTAGTTTACTTTTTCTCTCCTTCATTGCTAAGGGAATAGCAATATGTCGGTTGGGAGGAGTGATTACTACTCAAAAAGTGCTATTTGATAACTTGTAATTAACTCTTTTAAACACTTTTGAGTAGTAGTTATTATCTTTTAACTCAATTAACATATTAAGGACCTTTGCAATCATTTCTAATCAAATTGTGTAAGTTTTGGTGCTTTTGATAGTAATTTGATCACCAAAGCAATCCAAGATTGAGGAGAGTTCTTTGGAATCCATGGCAAAGCAATGGGAAGCTCAGTAACATGAAGAACCAAAGCTTTGAAGCTTTATAGTCCTTTTCCATAAGCAAATCATGAATGCAAGGAGGGAAAGCAAAGAGAGAAATCTAACATGAAGCATTCAAGAGGACAGCCACTTTTGGAGCACTTCTTGGAGCTCAAATTATGCATACTATATGTCGTTTCGAAGCTCAGGAAGTCAGCAATCCAATGCTTCAAATGATGAGCAATTCGGAGTTGAAATGAAGGCGTTAGATCCATTAGAAGCTGATCATACCAAGCTGAAGGCCAATTTCACGGGCTGCGAAATCAGCCTTTGGCTGCGAAATGGTGTCCTTCAGGTTGCGAAATTTCGCAGCCATCTTGCATGCCTGTGAAATTCTCCTGAGTGCTTCCCGATATTTGCGACCAACATTTTTAGATTTTTTTCTTTAGATATTTGATGTTTAAATCCCCATTCTCTCCTTGTAATCCACCTATCATAGGATTCCTTAGTTATTAAGCAAGAAAAAAAGGGTAAATAGCCTCATATATATTGTTTGTGATTTCCATTACAGTGAGAGGTTGAGGAGCTTGTTCTCAGACACAACTTTTGTATAGTTTTGGAAGGAAGTAAAATACAAAGCTTTGTTCTGCCTTACCTACTCGTTTTGATTATATTTATATTTTACTAGCCAAACAAGCCTTTGAGGATGTTTCCTCAGAGAATGAGTGGCTAGGCTTTTAGTTCCTTGGAACTAAGGTAGCAGGGTAAGGTCCCGAATGCAAGAATTGGTAGTTTTGTTGTTTCAGTTGTTAATGAAGAGAAAGTGTGACCCATTAATGATTTCTATGTTTTTAGTTAACTTAAAACGCCTTCAATTCACCTGGGCCAACACTTGGTAAGGCAAGTGATCTCCGTCCATGGAGATGCACTAGCTTATCTCTTACGAGCCTTTGTGAGGTGACTTGAAGGTAGGATTTTCTAGAATTGCCAACACTTGGTAAGATTTTGGACTCTAAGGAGACATCCATTAGTTATCTCTTGCGAGCTTGAGAAGGGAAGTCCAAGGTTAATGATTACCTTGAATGGCAAATTCTAGGTGAGAGGCACGAGCCATTGCAAGTTGCATCAGGGAGAGGGAATTAGTGCTGAAATCTATTAAAGGGAAACATATGTACAACACCGGTTAGAGAATTAACTATATGTTAATTCTTTAATGCGAGGAAAAGATTCAAGTGACCGGAGCTCTGTTTTTGCATCAGGAGCCTCCCCAGTGAACCTAAAACTCCAAGGAACGCTTTTCTTCATAAGTAATTCCCATCACTTTCTTTTTAGTTAGCTTAAAACAAATCATTTTTCAACCAAAGTTTATGTTTTCTTCTTAAGCTAACCTTGAAATGAAAAAGCACCAATTCAACTTTGAATTGGTATCAGTTGTAAGTTGAAAACCCTTCCCAGTGAACGATCCTAGAGCCACTATGCTATGTTAGCTAAAGCTATCCTAGTACATGGTGATATAGGTTATAAATTTTGTTGATTACTCCCATTTGAGGACCAAACTCATGATACACCAATTGGGAACGAATCATGCTTGTTTGATCATCTTTGATAAAAATGCATATTATGCGTCGTATTTTCAAACTAATCTTTGATGTCTTATGATAGCACTTAAGAAGCAGTCCAGGTACGTACCCTAAATCTTCTTCACGATCATGATTGGTTTTCCTATTAAGCATGCTATTTTTCGAAATCACCTAGCCTACTTAGGTATCCATGATTAACCGGTTAATCGCCATATTTCCCTCAACTTAGTCAGTAGAGACTTTTTTAGGGCTTAGAGGGGTGCTACCTCCTAGAGGTACCTTCCCAATAAGTAACCTGATCCCCGGACCTAGATTCGGGTTTTTCAAAGACACGCTTTTCCAAAAATTATGGAGTTAGTTCTTTAGGGTTTTTCTTTCTTGTTTTATTTTCCCTTTAAAATAAAAATAAAATAAGTGGCGACTCCAACTTCTCCAAAAATTAATTTTTCACCAAATAAAAGCGAGTCTCACCGATTGAGTGGGAGCGCACGTGAAATTTGCGGGTCCACACCTTGACTCATTTAAGCCTAGTTTGTTTATATCATTCAGACTTCTAGTGCTTGACTGTGCTGATCTCAGTAGCTAATAAGCACAATTAGAGATGCTACAAATGGAACCATTCATGCATGGTCATTCATCCCTACCCATGCCATTACTCACCTCCATTGACCTAAACCTCCCTTCATACCCATCGATCGTTTCCCATTGATTTAATTCCTACCCTACCCTATCCTACATGCATGACCATCCTCTATAATACCCATGTACGTACCTATATTCTCATGCCCACTAAACCGACCACCACCACATACTCATCTCTCTCTAGAGCACAAGAGCAGCGAAATCTAGGGTTCGGGTTAGTGTCAGCTTCTAATATGGTTGTTTCCATTTGATTCTATGGAGTGCTTCTAACTCCCTACAACAGCAAGAAAGAGGATGAGTATGAATCTGATCTCTTCTGACTCACATGGCAACCTTGATGCCCAGGTTTCTCAGCTCATGCAGTGCAAACCCTTATCCTAGCAAGAGGTTAGGACATCATGTGAGAAGGCGAAGAAGATACTAATGGAGGAAAGTAATGTTCAGCCAGCAAAAAGCCCTGCGATCATATGTGTGGAGATATTCATGGGCAATTTCATGATCTTGCAGAACTTTTTCGAATTGGAGGGAAGTGTCCAGATACAAATTACTTGTTCATGGGAGATTATGTGGATCGTGGGTATTATTCAGTTGAAACTGTCACGCTCTTGGTGGCCCTGAAAGTCCGTTATCCACAACGTATCACAATTCTCAGAGGAAATCATGAAAGCCAACAGATTACTCAAGTTTATGGGTTTTATGATGAATGCTTATGCAAGTATGGAAATGCTGATGTTTGGAAGATTTTTACAGACCTTTTTGATTATTTCCCAGTGAAGGCCTTGGTTGAATCTGAAATATTTTGTTTGCATGGTGGATTATCCCCATCCATTGAAACACTTGATAACATTCAGAATTTTGACCGTGTTCAAGAAGTTCCTTATGAAGGGCCCATGTGTGATCTCTTATGGCCTGATCTAAATGATAGGTGTGGTTGGGGTATCCCTCCCCGTGGTGATGGATATACTTTTGGCCAGGACATATCTAAGCAATTCAACCATACTAACAACCTGAAGCTGATTGCTAGAGCTCATCAATTGGTTATGAAGGGATTTAATTGGGGACATGAACAAAAAGTTGTCACCATATTTAGTGCACCCAACTACTGTTATCGCTGTGGAAACATGACATCAATTTCGGAAGTTGATGACTGCAAAGGTCACACATTCATTCAATTTGAACTAGCTCCAAGGAGAGGAGAACCGGATGTAACCCGCAGAACGCCTAATTACTTTTTGTAGTGGTGCCACCCAAGCACTTAATTTCCTGTAGCATCTTATACTAGTCTGAATGAGGTGTTAGTAATATCAGGCTGCTAGGCTTTTATTACTGGTGGTGGAATCAATGTTGTGGTTTTTGGCTACTCCAAGTTTGCTGGGTTTGGTGTTGAGATAGTTGGCACTTTTGTTATTGTCTACACTGTTCTCTTTGCAACTGATGCCAAAAGAAATGCCAGAAACTTACATGTCCCAATTTTGGCTCCTCTCCCAATTGAGTTTGCAGTGTTCTTGGTTCATCTGGCAACCATCCCCATCACTAGAACCGGCATCAACCCTGTTAGGAGTCTCGGGGCCGCCATCATCTACAACATGGGGAATGCTTGGGATGACATGTGGATTTTTTGGGTTGGACCTTTCATTGGAGCTACTCTAGCTACCCTGCAGTCACGTGTTTCATGCAGAATGCTTGGAGCAAATGACTCCAAATCAAGCCTCCACCCTTGCATGAACTATGCATGGCCACCCTTGGCCACATGCCACCTTCTATTTCTTCCTTTTGGTTTTGAAAATAACTTTCTAAATCCCTTTCTTTAAATAATTTTCTAGATTCCAACTTTTTTAAATAATCTCAACTCCAAATTTTTCATCCTTAGAGTTTTAGGTACCAAAAATCCCATTTTTAATAAAACTTTGCCGCCATTTTCTTTTCTAGCGAGCAATACTCACATCTCCTCCGTTTTTAAAATGATTTTAAATAAGCATGAATTAAATTCTGTAATTCCAAGTAGTGGAATTTAAGGAATTAATTCATGCAAAAATAAATGGGCTTTGGTGGGGGCCCTATATTTAAGAAACTTTATTTTAAAAAAAAAAATGAATCTGAGTGGAATGTGATATTTGATGATTTCTTACTATGTTTAGTGGCATGTGTGACATATCTCGTGATTGTTATTGTGCACTAACCCTCTCTCTTGATAGTGCACGATGGTTCATTGCCCAGGTACATGCTCATTCTCACTTTGGTTATTTTATATGCATGTTCTGACTCTCATACATGCATGATCGCTTTGAGTATTCATTGATTTCCTCACCATTGCCACATTCAGCTTCATTTTATTAGTAGAGACCCGTTTTTAGGGACTTAGAAGGGTGCTACGGTCTTTACCAAACCTTCCCGATAAGTAACCTGACTCCCGAGCCCATTTTTTTGGTTTTCACAGACCACCTTTTCCAAATAAGGAGTCGTACTTAGGGTTTTCTTTCTTATTTTGTTTACCCTTTTAAAATAAAACAAAAATAAGTGGCAACTCCAAGTCATTTTCTAATAAATAAAATCATTTTTGAAATAAAATTGAGCTCGCCATTGAGTGGAAAACGCATGAGCCGAAATATGGGGTCCACAAAATGGCGACTCCACTGGGGATTTTTAGAGGGTCAAGCTTGAACTTAAGATGAAGCAAATGTGGCGTTTGATGAGTCGATCAGTGGGTACTCGTCTCTTGATTGCACATTGAGAGTTCTCGAGTTTTCATTTGGGACATTGACATGATTGATCGTGTTGGTGGATTATCTTGATTGAGGATTCTAATATAGTGTTTCTTTTTGTGTTCCATTGATATATTTGTTTGAGACATTTTTATATGCTGATTACGATGATTGGTTTATATTGATTGAGGATTCCGAGACAGTTATTTTCTCTGTGTTTCATTGCCATATTCGTTTGAGATATTGACATGCTGATCACATTGATTGCCTATCTTGTTTCACTTAGCATAGTGATTCTGATATTTGCCATGATTGTTTTGGTCGCCTTGCATGTATAGATTCATTGTTATATATCGATTGATTTGGCATGTTGATTCACTTGCTTGTATATTCTCTTGGTCATCTTTGAGCATGATATATGTATCACTTTTCATCTGTTTGTCATAGCTTGTATGCGTGCATGAGTGATATATCTTGTACTCTGCTTAACTGCATGTCGCATGACTACCCTTCTTCTGCTTGATTGCATGTCGTTTGTCTCTGTGGGCCGCACATCTATCCCCCTACCTCCAACTCTCTTGGTTTCGATCATTCCTTTCATTCTGGTCCTCGCTATTGCAAGTGTGAGGCCTTCTATGTGCTTGCTCTCTGACCAAGCCAGAGATTAGGAGTAGGGTCTAGCGACGAGCTATATCGATGTACGGGAGCATTCTGGAGGAGAGCAACATTTTGATGTTGATTGGAGTCCAATCATTTATGACCTGTATAGCCCTGAGCTATATTTCATGGATATTTGTGTGGCCAATGTGTTTCCTTTTCCGTTTTAGCTTCCTAGGGTTATTGGATGCACCCACACCGTTCACTGTGCACTCTAGTTAGCCATCAAGCTTTGAGAGTTTGAGAGGTTTCACCATAGGAAACCCCCTAGGATGTCGAGGTAGTGCATGTGTAGAGGTGATGACCACCTTGCATGGAAGCGCCCCGTCTCTTCGGAGGCGTGCAGGTGGTTGCATACCACCAGAGTGTATGATCGCTTTTGCTAGGGATCTTTTAAAGTCCATTCATATCCATTTAGAGCTACCTTCACCTCGTAGGTTGAGTCGTAGATCCTTCGATTAGGACTCCCTCCCTACACGTGTGTGCATCTGAGGGCCTTCGGAGCCTCTATGGTTGCGTTTTGGATTCGACGCTCCCTCTCTTTAGTCTCCAATTGAGAGTGCATAGAGATCATTGCGAGTTTGAGTACGATTGGATAGTCCGTCTTCGTCTTGGATGCCTTGCTCGTTTCTATTCAGATTATCATTTATTCCGTACTTTCCCTGTACCGTATCCTCATCCTGTTTCTCATCTTTCCAGGATCGGATTTTCTTTCACAGTCTGGATGCACCTTCTTGGGTCAGATTAGAGGGGAGATTAGTCTGATATTCAGAGAGATCAAGTATGGATAAGTAGGTTGTTACAGTGGATTAGTTTATGACCGCCATGGCTTCTATCCAGGAGGCTTTAGCTAGCCTCAGGCAGGAGATCGGTGGTCAGCAGAGTAGACCACCAGTAGTTCAAGATGAGACGTCATATGACTCGCACCCACCTCCACCACTACTACCCATTCCTTCAGGTCCTCAGGCCTCACCCTATATATTACACGGGCATTCTGAGATTGCTCCACCCGTTGTTGTCCAAACCACTGTCGTTGATGACGCTCATGCGCGTATGGACTGTCTTGAGCAGCGTATGAGGCAGATGAGAGTGTCAGATGGATCAGTTGTTTGGGATGATTTTGAGGGTATGCTGGTAGCCAGTTTGCCGGCTAAGTTTAGGATGCTAGACATCGAGAGATATATGGGCATTGGTTGTCCACGCATCCACCTCAGACTCTATAGCACAGTGATGAGGGCTCATGGTCTGGACGAGTCGTAGATGATCACTCTGTTCCCGTTATCTCTGAGTGGGGGCAGCCCAGCACTGGTTTGCATCCCTGGAGTCTTCACGACGCCAGACATGGGACGACTTGGCCTAGGAGTTCTTATTACAGTTTTCATTTAACACTGTCGTGGATGTATCAAGGAGAGAGCTCAAGGCTTTGAGGTAGAAGACAGACGAGTCAGTTTCTTCTTTCATTTCCCGATGGCGTGGGAAGATTGTCGAGATCATTGATAGATCTTTAGAGAAAGATCAGATACAGATGGTCTTGAGGAGTTTATAGCCCAGGATCGCCAAGCACGTGGTCGGGGTATCATTCGCAGATTTTGGTTCATTGGTTTTGGCTTTATACGATGTCGATGATGACATCTCGAGAGGATTGTGGACAGATTCTTCCCCTAGTGATGTTAAGGAGAAGAAGCCCTTTGGGGGACATAGATCAGTGGATGTGAGTGCCATTAGTTCTTCTAGTCAGAGCCCTCCCAAACGTCATCATCCAGTCCCGCAGCTTCTCGAGACTTATCATTCATATCCACCTCAACAATATAGGCCATGGGCGCCTCGTCCGACTTATGATAAGTCCTACATGCCACAGACTTTGGCTTTGCCTTATTATGCCACCCAGGGCATCAAGAGATCACTTGTCTTGTACACAGCCACAGGACAGCCATGCTATGTTGCTCAGTTCACTGTGAGACCCATAGCGCCTTATCCCCGACCCAGAGCTCAGAAAACTTCTGCTCCATTTGCTTTGAGGACGCAGAGGCAGTTCTCGCAGCTAGGCATGTCGTTAATCCAGGCTCTTCGAAAGCTTACAAAGACAGGGTTATTAATTGCTCTCACTCCTAGGCCACCATCTCAGCCGATTCCACCTCAGTTCAGGATGGATCTGCACTGTGCTTATCATTAAAGGCCTGGACACGAGACCGATCGCTGCATTGCTTTGAGGCATGCAGTACAGGATTTGATTGACCAGGGTTTGGTGCACTTGGGTCGGCCAAGTGTGACCACAAACCCATTACCGGTGCACACTACACATGTTGTTCCTTCATTGGCCGATGGCATACATTTCTTGGACTTCGTTGAGCTTGACGATCACGTCCATATGCTTAGTTGGGATGATTCAAACCCAGACCCTATTGTGTCAGATGGGATTTATGAGATGGACAGAGCGACTTTGGGGCCTCGGATGCCCGTTTCATTCGGATTAGTTCCCAAGGTGGCATCAGTACAGATCACCACTATTGAGCCATTGATTTTTCCATATTACAGCGTCTAGACGCCATTCATCTTGATCTCGGATGTTGAGGAGGTTCAGGCTCCGCATGTTGATGATTCTCAGACTCTAGATGTTCAGTATATTCTCCGGTGAGGTAGAGTGTTGCAACAACCACCTCCCACGGCAGCTAGGCCAATTGAGGGTACATCTGCTCCCGAGGAGGTCAGAGTAGAGGACGATGAGATTTTGAGACAGCTATAGAGCACTCAAGCTCGTATTTCCATCAGGAGCCTGTTGGCATCCTCAAGCACTCACCGTGATGCTTTGATTCGAGCCCTGAGCTAAATCAGAGTCGATACTACCACCTCTCCTAAGGGATCGATTCATATGATGACGGCCGGCAGAGCCACATGCATTGTATTCTTCGATGATGACTTGCCACCGGAGGGCTCGGACCACACGCGTCCACTCTATATATCTGTCGGTTGTTCAGGCTGCCGAGTCTCGTCTGTCATTTTGGACAATGGCTCGACCCTGAACGTCTGTCCTCTAGCCACCGCCATTGCCCTTAGCTACGCACCCTCTGATTTTGGTCCCTCCACTCAGACCGTTCGCGTGTATGATAGCACTCGGAGGGAGGTCATGGGTATACTGGAGATTGAGCTACTGATTGGTCCAGCCACTTTTGTCGCCGTGTTTCAGGTTTTGAGGATTCCTACATCCTTTAACCTGTTTTTGGGCCGACCATGGATCCATAAAGCTGGGGCCATCCCTTCTTCCCTTCATCAGAAAGTGAAGTTTATTCACGATGCCCAGGTCATCATGGTGCAGTCTGATTCGTTCCCAATTGGTGTCTCAGCTGATTCATGTCCGGCTGGTGCTCTTTGATTGAGAGAGTAATTAACAAAATTTATAACCTATATCACCATGCATTAGGATAGCCTTAGCTAGCATAGCATAGTGGCTCTAGGGTCGTTCACTGGGAAAGGTTTTCAACTCACAACTGATACCAATTCAGAGTTAAATTGGTGCTTTTTCATTTTAAGGTTAGCTTAAGAAAACATAAAGATGTTTGAGTGAAAAAGGTTTGGGTTTAAACTAACCAAAAATAAAGTAAGGGAAATTACTTATGAAGAAAAACATTCCTTAGAGGTTTAGGTTCACAAGGGAGATTCCTCATGCAAAAACAGGGCTCCGGTCATTTGGTTCATTTCCTCGTATTAGAGAATTAACATATTGTCAATTCTCTAACCGGTGCTGTACAGATGCATCCCTTTAATGGATTTCAGCTCTAATTCCCTCTCACTGATGCAACTTGCAATGGCTCGTGCCTCTCACCTAGCATTTTCCATTCAAGATGATCTTTAACTTTGGACTTCCCTTCTCAAGCTCGCAAGAGATAACTAATGGATGTCTCCTTGGAGTCCAAAAGCTTACCAAGTGTTGGCAATTCTAGAAAATCCTACCTTCAAGTCACTTCCCAAAAACTTGTAAGAGATAAACAAGTGCATCTCAATGGATGGAGATCACTTGCCTTACCAAGTGTTGGCTCAAGTGACTTGAAGGTGTTTTAAGTTAACTAAAAACATAGAAATCATTAAAGGATCACACTTTCTCTCCATTAATGGCTGAAACCACAAAGCTATAAATTCTTGCACTTGGAACCTTTCCTTGCAACCTTAGCTCCAAGGAACTAAAAGTCTAGCCACTCATTCTCTGAGGAAACTTCCTCAGAGCTTGTTTGGCTAGAAACTAAAAAGAACGAGAAAACAAAAATATATATATGAAAAGCAGAGCAAGTGTTCTGTAGATATATTACTTATACAAAAGGTTGTCTCTGAGAACAAGCTCCCAGAATCCGTGTTTAAAGAAGATTACAAACTATATATATATGGGTTTATTTACCCCTTGTTCTTACTTAAAGACTAAGGAATCCTATGATAGGTGGATTACAAGGAGAGTTTGGGGATTTAGACCTCAAATATCTAAAGCAAAATATCTCAAAATATCTCAAAATGTCGGTCGGAAATATCAGGAAGCTTCAGGAGAACACCGCGGCACTGTGCAAAATGGCTGCGAAACTCTCCGGGTAAGCGCTGTCAGAGGATCCGGACATGTCTATCCAGGAAACTTGAAACGCCTTCCTCTCCCATCCAGCATCAGGTGTCGAATGTGAAACATCCGGAGAAGGTGAAATGCTGGCCAGGACAGAATTTCGGATGTGAGATATCCGGAGAAGATGAAACGTCACAAGGGGGGCCGTCTGCGTGTGCAAGGTGTAGGGACCCATCCGGCTCAACTCCATCCGGATTCCCTAAGAGGACATGTGCCGCCATGCTATCTGGCTCAACTCCATTCGGATTCCCCAAGAGGACACGCGCCGCCATGCTATCCGGCACTCGTGAACATCACACTCCGGATGATAGCATATCCTATTCGGATATGCTGTTCGGATCATTGACTTGTCATTCCGACAGCCTGCCACAGACCATGTTCCGCCGCCATCCTGTCCGGACGCTCTGTCCGGACATCTTTTACTCCTTGCATTCCGGATTTGCTTATGGCAAAGGACTTCAAAGCTTCGGTTCTTCATGTTTCTGAGCTTTCCATTGCTTTGCCATGGATTCCAAAGAACTCTCCTCAATCTCTGATTGCTTTGGTGATCAAAAAGCTATCAAAACACCAAAACTTAACACAATTTGATTAGAATTGATTGCAAGGGTCCTTAATATGTTAATTGGGTTAAAATGTGATAACTACTACTCAAAAGTGTTTAAAAGAGTTTATTACAAGCTATCAAATAGCACTTTTTGAGTAGTAATCACAGTCTGTGGGGGATATGTTCATTTCTGCCAAGCCTGTACTTGAGATTAGTCACACTAATGACAATCTTTTTATGACTGGATTCACCTTTGACAAGGTGTAGACTCTAGAGATGGAGGATTTCTATCAAGACTTTGTAACCATGTCTTTCGACCAGCACAACAACACGGTGGTGCTCGATATTATGCGGAGCATGTCTTATCTTCTTGGTATGGGGTTAGGCGGCGTCAGCACGAGCCTAGTGAGTTCATAGCCATCCTTGATCACGACGTACCATTCGGACTCGGGTTCATCCCCACTGAGGCCAATTATCGTTATATGGCGCGATTACGCAAGGAGAGGGTGAAGACTCGATTGACTCATACGCCCTTTTATTATCCTATTCGCCCATACACCATTAGCCTAGCAAATTACTTTGTGAGGGCATCAGAGCCACATGCACCATCTGATGGGATCATCGGAGGACTCAGCAGCACCCAGGAGGTCGAGCTTCAGCACCTTGTCCAACACTTATGATTGAGAGACGGAGCCCCTGACCCTTCAACTTCTACTTTGATCACTCCTTCCTCTCTAGATTGCACGAGCCTTATGACGCTTTGCTTCCCAGATGAGATCGACGAGCACGAGACATTTGCCGAGATCAATGACATAGTAGATGGAGCCATGCCACATGACGAGTATATTGATGAGATGCTCGCGATGAGCATGAGCCAGATCGAGGAGAGAGTTCAACCTGAGCTCACTTCACCATTTGATCTTTTCGGGGTGTCTTTCATAGAGATCATTGAGGAGATCCAGACTGCCCCTACTCCGAAGATTGCTGAGGATGCTATAGCTGTTGTTGATTTGATTGATGGCCCTGTTGGCCTTGTTGAGGGAGTGTCCGACTTTGTGGACTCACTTCTTTCATTTGATGTTTTATCGGGATTTGTCTCCCATCATGACTATGTTTCTGACTTTTCATCTATGGATTTGAGCATTTTTTAGCATTTGCCTGTCTCTTACGATATCGTTTTATCTGCACCATCTTCACTCACATCACAAATTTTTGACATTGATGATGAGATTGCACAACATGATACAGACGATGACTCATCTTCTGTTTCCGATTTGGATCCCGTTGATGAGATAGTCTCACCTGCTGTAAGAGACACGGAGATTGTTGATTTCGGCATAGCAAATTAGCCTAGGGAGTTGAGGATCGGATCAGATCTATCCGTAGATGAGAGGGATAGCCTCATCCAGTTGCTCAGAGCATACTTAGACATTTTTGCATGGTCCTATGAGGACATGCCAGGCCTTGATCCATCCATCGTCCAACATCATTTGCCACTTCTGCCCCATGTTAGACTAGTTAAGCAGGAGTTGAGATGATTGCATCCTCGTTGGACCTTGCAAGTTAAGGAGGAGATCCAGAAGCAGCTTAGTGTAGGATTGTTGTCAATAGTCGAGTACCCGGAGTGGCTGGGCAATGTCGTCCATGTTCCCAAAAAAGATGGCAAGGTGAGAGTTTGTGTTGATTTTCGAGATCTCAACAAGGTCTGTCCTAAGGATGATTTTCCTCTTCCACACATTGACATGCTAGTTGACAGTACGACAGGTCATTCGATGTTGTCCTTTATGGACGGATTTTTCGGGTACAGTCAGATCTTGATGGCTCCAGATGACATGGAGAAGACGTCCTTCATTACCGAGTGGGGTACTTATTGCTATAGAGTCATGCCATTCGGATTGAAGAACGTAGGAGCCACCTATCAGAGAGCAGCAACCACCCTCTTCCATGACATGATGCATCGGGATGTCGAGGTTTATGTAGACGACATGATAGTGAAATCCCGAGACAAACCAGATCACCTAGCAGCTCTAGAGAGGTTCTTTGAGAGGATTCGACAGTTCAAATTGAGACTGAATCCCAAGAAGTAAACTTTCGGGGTGACTTCTGGGAAACTCTTAGGGTATATGGTCAATGAGAGAGGCATAGAGGTAGATTCGGATAAGATCAGAGCCATCCTTGACATGCCTACACCGAGGATAGAGAAAGAGGTCAGAGGCTTCTTGGGTAGACTTCAGTACATCAATAGATTTATCGCCAGATTGACAGACATCTATGAACCCATTTTCTGACTCTTGAGGAAGAGTCAACCTACTGTTTGGGATAATCAGTGTCAACGCGCATTTGAGAGGATCAGAGAGTACTTGTTGTCACCTCCAGTCTTGGCACCTCCTACATCAAGTCGTCCTTTAATCCTATACCTATCCGTCTCAGACATGGCTTTGGATGCATGTTGGCTTAGCTCGATGATTCGGGCAAGGATCGAGCCATTTATTATCAGAGTAAGAGGATGCTAGACTATGAGACGAGATATGTCATGATTGAGTGTTACTATTTAGCATTGGTTTGGGCCACTCGCCGATTGAGACATTACATGACCGAGTATTCAATGCATTTGATATCCTATTTAGATCATTTGAGGTAATTGTTTGACAGGCCCGCCTTGGTCGGTCGCCTCATGAGATGGTTGGTACTTCTGACTGAGTTTGACATCCATTATGTCACTCAGAAGTCCATCAGAAAGAGCATTGTTGCAGATCACCTAGCTTCTTTACTAATTTTCGATGGCAGAGCCATTGATGATGACTTCCCGGACGAGGATGTCGCAGTTGTGACCAGTTTATTAGGTTGGCGCATGTACTTTGATGGTGCGGCCAACCATTCTGGATACGGGATAGGCGTCTTGTTGATATCCCCTCATGGTGATCACATTTCCAGATCTGTTCATTTGGCATTCTCGGATCGACATCCTGCCACGAACAACATTGTTGAGTATGAGGCTTGTATCCTGGGATTAGAGACAGCCCTTGAGCTCGGGATTAGACAGATGGAGGTGTTTGGTGACTCCAATCTGGTATTGAGATAGATTCAGGGTGAGTGGAATACTAGAGATGTGAAGCTTAGGCCTTACCACACATATTTAGAGCTACTGGTCGGGAGATTTGATGATTTGAGATATACCCATCTGCCTAGAGCACAAAACCAGTTTACTGATGCCTTAGCTACTTTGGCTTCCATGATTGACATTCCTACTGATGCCACTGTTCGCCCATTGTTGATCGAGTCAAGATGTGTTCCTGCGTACTGTTGTCTAATTGATGATATGGAGATAGACGATGGTTTGCCCTGGTACCATGACATATATCACTTCCTGAGACTCGGCATATATCCTAAGGCCGCCACGACCAAGGATAGGAGAGCATTGAGACAGTTAGCCACCTGATTTGTGATTTGTGGCAAGACATTGTATAGACAATCAGCTGACGGGATGCTATTATTGTGCTTGGACCGAGCCTCTGTCGATCGAGTGATGAGAGAGGTTCATGCGGGAGTTTGCGGACCACATATGGGAGGACATATGTTGGCCTGTAAGATCATGAGGACTGGCTATTTCTGGTTGACTATAGAGACGGATTGTTGCCAGTTTGTTCAGAGATGCCTAAAGTGTCAGATTCACAGGGACCTCATTCACGTGCTGCCCTCCGAGTTGCATGCATTGACTTCACCATGGCCATTTTCTGTATGGGGTATTGACATCATCGAGAAGATTTCATCGAAATCTTCTAGTGGTCATGAGTTCATCCTGGTCGCCATCGATTACTTCACCAAATGGGTGGAGGTTGCCTCATATGCTAGATTGACATCAGCTGGAGTTGCTAGTTTCATCATATCACACATTATATGTCGCTACGGAGTCCCTCATGAGTTGATCTCAGATAGAGGGGTACATTTCAGGGCAGAGGTTGACACTTTAGTACAGAGATATGGCATCCGACATCATAGGTCGTCTGCGTATAGGCCGCAAATGAATGAGGTAGTAAAGGTCGTGAATAAGAATATTAAGAGGATCTTACAGAGGATGGTTGAGACTTCTTGGGATTGGTCAGAGAAGCTCCCATTCGCACTATGGGCATATCAAACTTCTTTTCACACCTCTATGGGAGCCACACCTTACTCCTTGGTGTATGGCATGGAGGTAGTGTTATCCGTTGAGATTGAGATGGGTTCATTAAGAGTAGCACTAGAGTAGCAGATTCCCAAGGCAGTTTCAGCTCAAGCTCGATTTGATCAGCTCAATCTCCTAGATGAGAGAAGATTGAGAGCAGCAAATCATGTTCGTGTATATCAGAGGAAGGTGGCCCGCGCTTTAAAAAAGCGGGTCAAGCCCAGACCACTACATATAGGTGACTTAGTCTTGAGAGTCATCAGAGGATTGATTAGAGATCCTAGAGGGAAGTTCAGACCCAGTTGGAGTGGACCTTATTTCATTAGGGAGTTGACTCTAGAGGGCGTTGCATGGTTGATGGATTTAGATGGAAACCAATTTTCAGAGCCGACCAATGTGGATCAGCTAAAGAGGTACTATGTTTGAGTCCATGGTCGCAGGATGGGTGGCCATCATTTCGGTTAGCTATATCCCCTTATTCCTTTTTCTGATATATAGACTATTGTTAGCCCATTGAGCCTTACACATGCATTATAGCATTTCTTTCTTGTTGCCTTGCTCACACTTTCACACCAGGTTAGGGGCCCTCTAGTGTATGCATGCATCATTGTTTGGGAGTTTCATGAGCCTTGGACCTAGGGGCGCATTCTTCTCATTATCTCTTCCTATCATTGCATTGCTACATCTCATCTCATCTCATTGATTATGTCATTCATTTCATCTTTGTTATTATATTTGTTGCATGTTGTGTATCCTTTTCTTCCACCCCGAGTGGTGATCCTCCTCAGTCATTACGTGGAGGGTAGTCATGTCATTTCCACTATCTATCCTACGGACGTTGATCCAGGGATCCTTAGTTCGAGAAGGTCACATCATCCGAGAGAGTTCATGTTACATTGACATTTGAGAGTATGTTTATCCATTTTTGACCTCATCTTTGGGGTTTCTTGGTTTGCGTTCAGAGCATGTATATATATGTGTAAAAAAAAAAAAAAAAAAAGTAAGTGCATGGGTGTATGATATTCTTTATCATTGAGTGTATATATCAGTGTTTGAGGGTCACTTTGTTGGGTACGTCTATTGATAGGAGTTCGTATGTGAGCTCCTTGGGACATTTTATTCTTCATATTCATTTGTCGTGTATTTTGAGAGCGAGATGAGTGACCTTCTCTTAGGAGCTCTGGGTCATCGTCCATTCCATCATTGCATTCGTTATTGACATGACTTCCCTGCATATTTGATTTGAGCGGATCATCACACATTATCGTGTTCTGTGCTTCATCATCATCCTCGTTCTCGCTTCTGATTCATCATTTTCATTCCACTTTTTATTCTTTTCTTACAGTGACCTGTTTTTGGGTTTGATACTCTCTTTGCATCATCATTATACATCTCATTATCGGTTTGATTTGTTTCATTTGTCTCCTCATCAACACTATGTTCACATTAGGCACCCTCGAGTCCATGGCTCATGGGATTTACTATACTTGTTGCATTTCATACATGAGGGCATGGGTTTTGATCATTGGGTATTTGGGCCTAGCTTCCCTTCGTTTCTATCACCCTATCCTACGTTACGTCCCATGTCCTAAGACCACCCTTAGGCTATGGGATCAGATATCGTCTTCTACTACTTCTATGTGGGCAGGCATTTAAGATTTAGTTGACATTTAGATATTGTCATGTTTTTTCTTCTAGGAGATGCCTCTCTGATGTTTAGATTCATTTCAGCTGTGTTTGGATTATTGGGGTCACGTGTTTGATGATGGACGATGCGATGTCACCAGTTCTTCTGACCTGTCGTACATCCAATGCCATACTAGGGCATATTCTGTTTCGGATGATGTTTATGGATCTTCATGGAGTCACCTGATCATCATTACTTGTGAGATGTGCACTGGGACGATGACCTATTTGCCATTTTTATAATGATTCCTCAGTAGAGACTCTCGGGAGCCATCCGATTAGGCTCGCACTTCTCGGCATTCCGATGTCACCATGATTACCTCTGTGAGATGCCTTTTGGACGCTTGGACCCGATTCTATTATAGATTTGGATGATCGGGATCATACGTTTGATGATAGATGATTTCATGTCACCTATTCTTCTGACCTGTCGTACATCTGATGCCATACTGGGGCATATTTCCATTTTGGAGGAGATTTATGGATCTTCACAGAGGTCACTTGTTCGATGATAGATGATTCCATGTTACCCGATTTTCGACCTATCATACATTCGATGCCATACTAGGGCATATTTCCGTTCTAGAGGAGATTTACAGATCTTGGTGGAATTGCGCGCTTATCCCCATTTGCGAGACGTACACCGAGATGATGGTCTATTCGCTATCTTCACGATGATTCCTTACTGGAGCCTCTCCGGGGCCATCCAGTTAGACCCGCACTTTTTCGACACTTAAATGCCATCATGCTTCTTCATCCAAGAAGTACATCTTAGATCTGTGAGTATGATTCAGTTATGGATTCAGGTGACCAGGATTGCATAGGTGATGATGGATGATTTGAGCTCATCTAATTTTCCGACCTGTCACGTTTTTTATGCTATATTGGGGCATATTCCCAATTTCGGTTGGGATTTGTAGATTCCCCACTAATTTGCATGATCACCCCCGGTTATGAGATACACGTCAGGTTGATGATTTGATGTCATTGTATCCTGATGCTCCGAAGAGCCTCTTTTGAGTCCTTTAGTCTAATTCATACTCTCTGGCACAGTCGTGATGATTGGGTGGAGCTATTTCGAGTACATAGATTCCCTTATCGTCATGTCAGTCAATTACATATCGGATCTTTCATGCATCCCCATGGATTTACTCTTGAGTTATTAAGACAGATCGGGTACATTTGATGTTACACTGGGGCTTATTCCCTCCCTCAGCCATAGAGATGATGGTTTTTTTTCCATAGATCTACTATAGTTTTCATCACTCAATTGAGGGACATTTGCTTGCTTTACTGGTCACCATTCCTATGATTTTCGTCTAGATGAGCTTTCAGTGGAGCACGATGTTCGGGTTTTGATCGCCCTACTAGCCATGACTCTTCAGTGGATTGTTACTTTGAGATTGAGACCTCATGATTTAGTCGGGCGAGTTGTGAGACTATGTTCATAGTCGATCTGATCATCCCGACTTGCTAGTAGAGCATCTTTCGAGACTCGTGGAGTCTCTTTTAGACCCTTCTAGCGGATTGAGATTTGCAGCGGCATGCCACATTGGGCATATTTCCCCCTCATCTTTTCCTTTCATTTTGGCATTCAATGACACCGTCCTTCTTCGTTTCGGCGTTCAGAGCCATCGTATCATTCATTATGATTTTTAGAGCCGTTGATCATTCTTCCGTTTGGCGTTTAGAGCCACCATGCATTCTCTTTTGCGACGCTCAGAGTCATTTTTTGTAGCTTGATGCTCATAGTTATCAGTTTCGTTCGGCATTCAGAGCCTCTATCTTCTATTTTGGCGTTCAGAGCCGTTGTTCTCTTTTGGCGTTCATATCTGTTATTCATTTCCCGTTCGGCATTCAAAGCCATTGTTCAGTTTTCCATTCGGTGTTCAGAGTCATAGTTTATCTTTGTTCGGCGTTCAGAGCCATAGTTTTGGGTCAACATTCAGAGTTATCGCATTGTTCATTTCCCATTCGGCGTTCAGAGCCATTACCTCTTCATTTGGCGTTCAGAGCCATATCTCCAGTTTGGCGTTCAGAGTCGTGGTTTGCCTTTAGTTTGACGTCTAGATCACCTTTTTCGTTTGGTATTCAGAGCCGTTATTCATTTTTCACTTGGCATTCAGAGCCTTTATTTCAGTTTGGCGTTCAGAGCCATGGTTTGGGTCGACATTCAGAGTTATCGCATCGTTCATTTCCCATTCGGCGTTTAGAGCCATTGTTAGTTTTTCATTCGACATTCAGAGCCTCTATTTCAATTTGGCATTCAGAGCTGTGGTTTGGGTTGACATTCAGAGTTATCGCGTTGTTCATTTCCCGTTTGGCATTCAAAGCCACTCTTTATCTTCGTTCGACATTCAAAGCCACTACTTATCATTCGTCTCGGCATTCAGAGCTATTACGTGTCTTCGTTTGGCGTTCAGAGCCATTACTTGTCTACAGTTTAGTGTTCAGAGCCACTACTTGGTTTCATTCGGCGTTTAGAGCCATTACATCTTCGTTTCGGCGTTCAGAGCCACTACTTGTCTCCATTTGGCGTTCAGAGCCATTACTTGTCTACAGTTCAACGTTCAGAGCCATTACTTGGTTTCATTCGGCGTTTGAAGCCATTACATCTTTGTTTCGGCATTCAGAGCCATTACTTGCCTTCCGTTTGGCGTTCAGAGCCGTTTCTTTAGTTTGGAGTTTGGAGTTGATGTCTTTTATTTGGCATTAAGAGCCACATTCTCAACTCGACACTCAGAGTCCTCATGTCTATCTTTCGTTCGACCTATCACCATTTTCCTCCATTATGGCATTTAAAGCCATTGGGCACACTCCCTCGGGCCTTTTGAGTCATTTCTTTTCCTTCATTCGGCATTCAGAGCCACTGTTTTGCTTGGCATTCAGTGCCGCTATCATCTTTTCCTTAGTTTGACGTTTAGAGCCATTGTATATACTCTTTCATGCATTTTGAGTCACCACTCTCTTTCCCCCTATTGACGTTCAGTCATTTCTCCTTAGTCGTATCATTCAGGGTCATAGTTCCTGACGTTCATGTCCACTGGCATTACACGTTTGACCTTCATGGTTTTATATTCACCCTCACTTACCTCACTTACCTCACTTCGTTACCCTGTGCTTATCGCTTATTCATCATTGCTCGTCTAGATCCTTGTTCCACTCCACATGATACAGTCCCTTGAGTTCACAACGCGTACTTTGATTGTGTTGTTGGGCACTCTGCACTTGTCATTTTCGTGTAGTTCAGATGGGGTAGTCTCCTTTGGGCGTAGTCTGTTCCGTTCCTCAAAGTGGTCCGACCGTTATTTATCTTTGATCTGGTATTTCGAGTCGCTTCTGGAGACGTCTTAGAGAGAGCTTAGGTCCTCAGTGTGGTTTCAGAGACATTTTGTGACACCTTTTCTTTTAGGATTAGAGCCTTTGTGTTCATTTGTTGGCCTGAGTGAGTTTGTGTTTCACTAACATCCTTTTGGGGGTCTCTTTTGTTCTTTGGTAGAGTTCACTTCATTCCACTCACTATTCACGCTTTCTCTTCACTCCATTGTTCATATTCCTTACACTCGTGAGCTCTACCGAAGAGGGGCATATTTGTAGACCCCCATTTTGGGGCCTCACTTTCATGCATTTTTTGCAGCTCTTTTTTCCAGGTGTCGCAGCTGTGAGTAGCCACGTGTTGATTCCCGTTTGGTTGCTATGGCATCAGGTAGTGGAATCAGGGAGCAAACAAGAGGTTGATGCGTGCCAAGAAGATTCTAGAAAAAGTTGAAGTCGTTAGAGGGTGGGTATGAGAGAGAGAGAGAGAGAGAGAGGAGGTTGGCAGAGAGGGAATGTTTTTGGTGGTTGTTTCTGGAGATATTGTTTGGGGGGGGGGGGCAAATCTGGTAAGGAGAAAAAAATGAGGTTGGCAGAGAGCAAATGCTTTTGGGATGTTTGGTTGTGATACTTTTAGGGGGGTATTGATTTTACTTAGGGGGAAGCTAGAGAATAGAT
Organism: Vitis labrusca; assembly: GCA_011039315.1. NCBI lineage: Eukaryota > Viridiplantae > Streptophyta > Magnoliopsida > Vitales > Vitaceae > Vitis > Vitis labrusca. The sequence goes on from JAAKHE010001032.1 coordinate 95,892, forward strand.
GGGAGTAACGAGAGAGAACCAAGGAGAGTGAGGTTTTTCTAAGGGGATTCCTGAGTGAGCTGGGGGTGCAGTGGGTATCTTCAGAGGGTAGAGAAGGAGAGGATTCAGGGGTTTTCAGGTGGATTGAAGAGAGTTTGAGAGGTTTCTTTGGAGCTTAGATGGTTTTCGTGAGAGAGAAAAAGGAACTAGGGTTCTTGCTTGAGGCAGAAGAACATCAATTGAAGGGTAAGTTTTGTTGAGGAGGGGAAGCTAGAGAACAGGGGGATGTTGGGCTGAACATAGACGAGAGACGGGACAAAGAGCAGCAGTCCAGGACACCTAGCTGAGAAGAGAGACTTCCAGGTATGACCATTTCGGTTTTTCCGTATATTTTTCATTTTTTTTTTATATTTCTCAGGTCTCATTCTCAGTGATTTCAATTTTGCTTGTTGGGTTGCTTTGATTTGGTGATTACTGATTAAATGTTTGAAGAACTTGTTGTGTTTTATGCCCTATTCTGACGAGTATTTTCCATTTTAACCCACTGGCTGTTGGACCCATGATATGCTTGTTAAGGTCTTCATGTTCTTCTTCTTGTTGCTATCCTCTTGTTCCATTGTTTTTTTTCTGAGTGCATTCAAGGCTGTAAGGTTAAGAGAAACTAGATTGAAGGTGACCCTAGCAGTTTACAGTAAGAAGGTTGATGGGACTGAGTTTTCACATTGATTTATCCATGGAGGTATGGCATTTCTGTATGGGATGGTGGGAGGTCCGCTAAAGGAGATGGCGAGGTGATTGCAAGTGATGAAGAAAATGTCAGCATATCAATTAGCGAGTCGATGATTCTTATAACTCTGATTGAAATCAAATAAAAATCATCATCTAGTCATGGTTGATGAGGCAAGAATGATTCGATTGGAAAGATGATAGTGATTACAAAGAGAGAGAAGTCTGAGAATCGTTCATGCATGCTGATCTGGTTTGATGTTTCCTATCTCCATAACAAGGCTTAATACCCGTGCTTGCAGCACCAACCCTGCCGCAAAATGCTCACCCCCTACCTTTTTGTCCAGAGTAATCCATCCTTAGCAAGGAAGACACCAACATCAATTTTGCTAAAGGCCATTATACAACTGAGTAAGAGATCATGGAACGGTGTTCTGGCTGAATCAAAAAGCATGCTAATGACTGCATTGGGCTCCAATTTTCTTTATCTTCCATGTGGTCAGTGGTGAGACCGGCTTAGATCTTGGAATCCTTACATCTAGAGCCTCTTTTAGTGGATTATGAGCGGAAATGGAAGCTGGATTTCACTGTTGGCCTTTTATGCCCTCCACATGCCTATATTCGTGTAAGCCCGTCCTTTTAGTCTCATACACATGGCAGTCACCATCACAGCCCACCTTTTTGTATCCGGATATTCACTACTCTCATACTCTCCTCTCCACGCCCTTCATGCAATCCCATTATTCACATAACCATTAAAGCAATTTCTTTTCACCAGTGTATGGCCTTGCCTGGCCACTTTTACCATTATGCCTCTTTCCTGCCCCTTCTCATTTTCACCTAAACTCCTACTTTTGCCCCATGCATGCTATATTTCTTTTTAACACCACGTGTCTTCATGCCCTTATTCCTCTATCCATTAAACCCACTCTTCACACCCATCCCCATACCCGTCTTTCTTACCCATGTACATACACCCATCAAACCATACCCACAAACCCACTTCTCTCTTTATAAATTTGCATCCCCTAATGCCTTAGTCTCCACAGTCAATCTACCTTATGTCATAGCATTCACTGCCGGCAGCTTGCACCTCCATCATGCCATCTCTCCATTGTTTTTACCCACTGGACTTCACCACCTTCCATCACAATCACTATACCCACGACGCATGCATAGCCACCCATCACACCCAGCAAACCAGTCCTTCTAGTCCCATGCACATGGACACTTCCCTCACCACTTTCCCTTACCCGTTCTGCCATGCATTCCCACTCATTTGTTTTCCATTCTCTATGAACTTGAATCCCCATGCAAATGCCCTGTCACTCATCCTCATCATTCATTTTCATCACTCTTACTTCTTATCCTTCATTACCCATCTAACCCCACCACTACAACCTCTTCTTTGCCCATATCCTCATGCCCATTAACACCCTTCTCCTATTATCCATGTTACCAATGATATCCACTCCTTCATTCCCATCAGTTCTCATGCATGGAGTCTCGGCATTGTGGTTGTGGTTTGGGATGAACGATTCAGGTCACTCCATAGCAAAAGTGATGATTTCTCTCAGATATATCTAGGCCCAAAAGATACCCAGTTGAGGATGATTCATGAGGTGTTTCAACGAGCGGCCTCTGTTGATTGTTAGAGAAAGTTTGGAGTAGTTGGTGGATCCTTCTTTGGCTGGAAACTGCGACTTTAACAACGTGGCTAAGGTTGCAACCATTGCTTCCATGTGTGTCCACCCTGAAGTGACTCATAGACCCTTCATGGGTGAAGTAGTGCATGCACTAAAACTGATTTACAACGACAAAGACGAGACTTGTGGGGATTGTTGTAGTCAAAAGGAATCTTCAAGTATGGACTTAGACTTGAGAGGTGATCTTGACCCTTCTGATAGCAGTTGGTGGAATGCTGTAGGGATCACCCTAAACTTGACATACGGGCATGTCACGCCGTTCATAACCATGGAGTACAGCTCCGGTCCCCTTGAGGAGATGGAAAACAGACTGTTTTCAACTTCAAGCCTGGTGGGAGAAGAAGTACCCTTACAAATCACACATGAGAACAGATCAGGGCCATTGAGAACAATCTGAAGTAGTGCTAGTAGTTTTGACATGGGGTTCCTTGGAGAGAGCCACCACTGCTGCCACCATCATCACCGGGGTCGCACCAGTGAAGATGTACTGTGAGGGATAAGAGATGAGCTTGGAAGGAGGGAAAGGCTGTAAGTTTGGGAATGCCCACAAGTGCGGAAATAACCGCAATTGTGATCCATGCAACTACTAGAGGTGAATAAGTAAGAAGATGGGAACAATGCCTCAAGTACCTATGGTCTATACAAATAAGGGAAGTTGGGTCTCTGATTCCACATAGGTATAGTCTTTAGCAAGTGAGGTCAGCAAATGCACGCTCTGCCTGAGTAATCGCCAACACCCAACAGCCACACCTTGTGGTCATGTATTCTGTTGGAGCTGCATTATGGAATGATGCAATGAAAAGCCTGAATGTCCACTCTGTTGCGCACCCTTGACTCATTCAAGCCTAGTTTGTTTATATCATTCAGACTTCTAGTGCTTGACTGTGCTGATCTCAGTAGCTAATAAGCACAGTTGGAGATGCTACAAATGGAACCATGCATGCATGCTCATTCATCCCTACCCATGCCATTACTCACCTCCATTGACCTAAACCTCCCTTCATACCCACCGCTCGTTTCCCATTGATTTAATTCCTACCCTACCCCATCCTACATGCATGGCCATCCTCCATAATACCCGTGTACGTACCCATATTCTCATGCCCACTAAACCAACCACCACCACATCCTCATCCCTCTCCAGAGCACAAGAACAGCGAGGGTTAGTGTTAGCTTCTAATCTGGCTGTTTCCATTTGATTATGAGGAGTGCCTCTGACTCCCTACAATAGCAAGAAAGAGGATGAGTATGAATCTGATCTCTTCCGACTCACATGGCAACCTTGATGCCCAGGTTTCTCAGCTCATGCAGTGTAAGCCCTTGTTCGAGCAAGAGGTTAGGACATCATGTGAGAAGGCGAAGGAGATACTAATAGAAAAAAGTAATGTTCAACCAACAAAAAGCCCTATGATCATATGTGGAGATATTCATGGGCAATTTCATGATCTTGCAGAACTTTTTCGAATTGGGGGAAAGTGTGCAGATACGAATTACTTGTTCATGGGAGATTATGTGGATCGTGGGTATTATTCAGTTGAAACTGTCACGCTCTTGGTGGCCCTGAAAGTCCGTTATCCACAACGTATCACAATCCTCAGAGGAAATCATGAAAGCCGACAGATTACTCAGGTTTATGGGTTTTATGATGAATGCTTACGCAAGTATGGAAATGCTGATGTTTGGAAGATTTTTACAGACCTTTTTTATTATTTCCCATTGAAGGCCTTGGTTGAATCTGAAATATTTTGTTTGCATGGTGGATTGTCCCTATCCATTGAAACACTTGATAACATTCGAAATTTTGACCGTGTTCAAGAAGTTCCTCACGAAGGGCCTATGTGTGATCTCTTATGGTCTGATCTAGATGATCGGTGTGGTTGGGGTATCTCTCCCCGTGGTGATGGATATACTTTTGGCCAGGACATATATGAGCAATTCAACCATGCTAACAACCTAAAGCTGATTGCTAGAGCTCATCAACTGGTTATGGAGGGATTTAACTGGGGACATGAACAAAAAGTTGTCACCATATTTAGTGCACCCAACTACTGTTATCACTGTGGAAACATGGCATCAATTTTGGAAGTTGATGATGGAAAAGGTCACACATTCATTCAATTTGAACCAGCTCCAAGGAAAGGAGAACCGGATGTAACCCGCAAAATGCCTGATTACTTTTTGTAGTGGTGCCACCTAGGCACTCAATTTCCTGTAGCATCTTCATACTAGTCTGAATGAGGTGTTAGTAATATCAGGCTGCTAGGCTTTTATTACTGGTGGTGGAATCAATGTTGTGGCTTCTGGCTGCTCCAAGCTTGCTGGGTTTGGTGTTGAGATAGTTGGCACTTTTGTTCTTGTCTACACTGTTCTCTCTGCAACTGATGCCAAGAGAAATGCCAGAAACTCACATGTTCCAATTTTGGCTCCTCTCCCAATTGAGTTTACAGTGTTCTTGGTTCATCTGGCAACCATCCCCATCACCGGAACTGACATCAACCCTGTTATGAGTCTCGGGGCCGCCATCATCTACAACAGGGGGAATGCCTGGGATGACATGTGGATTTTCTGGGTTGGACCTTTCATTGGAGCTACTCTAGCTACCCTGCAGTCACATGTTTCATGCAAAATGCTTGGAGCAAATGACTCCAAATCAAGCTTCCACCTTTGCATGAACTATGCATGGCCACCCTTGGCCACGTGCCACCTTCTATTTCTTCCTTTTGGTTTTGAAAATAACTTTCTAAATCCCTTTCTTTAAATAATTTTCTAGATTCCAACTTTTTTAAATAATCTCAACTCCAAATTTTTCATCCTTAGAGTTTTAGGTACCAAAAATCCCATTTTTAATAAAACTTTGCCGCCATTTTCTTTTCTGGCGAGCAATACTCACATCTCCTCTTGTTTTTAAAATGATTTTAAACAAGCATGAATTAAATTCTGTAATTCCAAGTGATGGAATTTACGGAATTAATTCATGCAAAAATAAATGGGCTTTGGTGGGGGCCCTATATTTAAGAAACTTTATTTAAAAAAAAAAAACGAATCTAAGTGGAATGTGATATTTGATGATTTCTTACTATGTTTAGTGGCATGTGTGACATATCTCATGATTGTTATTGTGCACTAACCCCCTCTCTTGATAGCGCACGATGGTTCATTGCCCAGGTACGCGCTTGGCAAAGACTATTTTGCCTGGCGAGAAAGAATAGAGTACGCCAATAAGAGAATGATCAGTAGATGCAGTGCCAAACGAAGCAACTCAAACAAGAGAATGAAAAGTTGCGGGCACAAATGTCAGCATCGGGCCCCTCTTAAAGTCGACACCCTCAAAGCCAACATGCAACCTCAAGATGGACTGATGAAGCATCTTTTCCTGGGAACACAAAGTTTTCCTCCGGTAGCTACATGAGACGGTCTAAGGAGGAGGTTTTTCCAGGTCACTAAACATAGTTGGACAAAGGCATCGACTCTACCCGAGCATCAATGAAGAGGAGGCGCGACAAAAAGTTACGTTTTTCAGATGCGATGCAAGCCCGATTGGGACCTCAGGCACTAGGCGTGGATGGGAAATCATGTATATTAGAAACCCTAAAGGACCGTCTAGGTCCCCCAACCACAGTAGTTATGTTGGGATGACCTTTTCAGCCGCCAAGGCAGTAGCAAGCTGAGGCCCCGTCGATCTGAGCTCCGCCCAACTCTATCAGTCGCCGGTTGGATGACATGATCTCCACGCCGTTCGGCCCTCATATTATTAACTATGAGCCGTCTAGGGGGTTCATAGTGCCAAAATTAACAACATACGACAAAACAACTTTGATTATTCTATATGCATGTTCTGACTCCCATACGTGCATAATTGATTACTACTCAAAAAGTGCTATTTGATAGCTTGTAATTAATCCTTTTAAACACTTTTGAGTAGTAGTTAGTGCCTTTTAACCCAATTAACATGTTAAGGCCCCTTTCAATCAATTCTAATCAAATTGTGTAAGTTTTGGTGTTTTTGTTAGTATTTTGATCACCAAAGCATTATGAGATTGAGGAGAGTTATATGGAATCCTTGGCAAGCAATGGGAAGCTTAGAGGCATGAAGAATCAAAGCTTTGAAGCACTTTTGCCATAAGCAAAGTGGAAATGCAAAGGGAAAGCAAAGAGAATCCAGCCATGAAGCATTCTTGATGACAGTCACTGCAGCCACTTTTGGAGCACTTCCTGAAGTCCAAATTATGCATACAATATGTCATTTGAAATCTTAGGAAGTCAACAATCCAATGCTTCAAACCGTGTGCAATTCGGAGTTGAAATGAGGAAGTTACAGCCTTTGGATGATGACTGCTCCAAGCTGAAGGAAGGATTCAGAAAAGTGCTGCGGAATCAGCCTTTTGTTGCGGAATGATTTCGCAACACTTTTGTACAGTGCTATGGATTTCCCCTGAAGCTTCACGCCGCGATGGAAGCCAAACACCACAAGATGGAAGTCAACTTCGCTGAGGTGTTGAATCAGCTGGTTGCTATGAAGAAATTTCGCAGCCCTTGTGGTTCATCTGCGAAATTTCGCAGACCTCATCTTTTCCCTGCGAAATGGTCCTTAGTGCTTCCCGATATTTGTAACCGACACTTGGAGATATTTTTCATTAGATTTTTGTTGCCTAAATGCCCAAATTCTCCTTGTAAGTCACCAATGATAGGATTCCTTAGCTTTTAAGTTAGGAATTTGGCAAAAATATCTTGGTAATAGCTATCAATGTAATTTTGGTTTTAATAGAGCCCGAGGAGCCTGTTCTGAGGGTAATGAACCTTTTGTAAAAGCTTCAAAGTAAAATACAGAGCTTGAGCTCTGCTTTACCTTCTCACTTTGATTGTGTTTTTACTTATTTTACTAAATTATGCACTCTCTGAGGAGCTTTCCCCAGAGAATGAGTAACTAAACCTTTTAGTTCCTTGGAGTTAAGGTTGCCGGGAAAGGTTCCAAGTGCAAGAATCAGAAGCTTTGTGGTTTCAGCTATGAATGAAGAGAGAGTGTGTCCTGTGAATGGTTTCTAATGTTTTTAGTTAACTTAAAACGCCTTGGAGTCACCTGGGCCAACACTTGGTAAGGCAAGTGATCTCTAACCATGGAGATGCACTAGTTTACCCCTTGCGAGCCTCTGGTAGGTGACTTGAAGGTAGGATTTTCTAGAATAGCTAACACTTGGTAAGCTTTTGGACTCTTAGGAGACATCCATTAGTTACCTCTTGCAAGCTTTTGACGGGTAATCCAAGGTTAAAGATCACCTTGAATGGTAAAGGCTAAGTGAGAGGCTGGAACCATTGCAAGTTGCATCAGTGAGAGAATTAAAGCTGAAATCCAATTGAGGGATGCATTTGTGCAGCACCTGTTAGAGAATTGACTTTATGTTAATTCTCTAATGTGAGGAATTGAACCAACTGACCGGAGCTATGCTTTTGCATGAGGAACCTCCCCTGTAAACCTGAATCTCCAAGGAATGCTTTTCTTCTTAAGTAAATTTTCATCACTTGCCGTGTTGTTGACTTAAGCTTAACCCTTTTCCAACCAAAGTTTGTGTTTTATTTCTTAAGCTAATCTTGAAATGAAACAGCACCAATTCACTTTGAATTGGTATCATTTTCAACTTGAGTACCCTTCCCAGTGGAACGATCCTAGAGCCACTATGCTATAGTAGCTTTTTATTTGCTACCCTAGTTCATGGTGTTATAGGTTAAAAATTTTGTTGATTACTCCCGCCATCAAGGAGCACCAGCTGGACACAAATCAGCTGAGACACCAATTAGGCATGAATCAATAATCGCTCTGAGTATTCATTGATTTCCTCACCATTGCCACATCCAACTTCATTTTATTAGTAGAGACTCGTTTTTAGGGACTTAGAAGGGTGCTACGGTCTTTACCATACCTTCCCGATAAGTAACCTGACCCTCGAGCCCATTTTTTTTGTTTTCACAAACCACATTTTCCAAATAAGGAGTCGCACTTAGGATTTTTTTTCTTACTTTGTTTACCGTTTTAAAATAAAACAAAAACAAGTGGCGACTCCAAGTCATTTTCTAATAAATAAAATCATTTTTGAAATAAAATCGAGTGGAAAACGCATGAACCGAAATACGGGGTCCACACAAGTGTATTATTTTTAGGATAAAATTTTCATTTTATGTTGCTTGCATACTTATATTTATATTTAATTTATTCTCATTAGTTATTTATTCCAAAAAATTAAATAAAGTTAATAAATATTAAACGAGTAAAAAGAATCTGAAAGTAAAGAGGTTGGGAAGAGAAAGTGTCGTTACTTCAACATATATAAATAATAAAAAAAAAAGCCAAAGGTAGGATATCAAAGACATTATATGGAGAAAGTGACGTAGAGGAGGAAAAAAAAAAAACAAATGTGAGAGCTATCAAATACATTAATTATGACTTGTCATATTAAAGATTTTAAAAAGGGATAATTATAGAATTCTTATTTTAGTTGCTATTAAAATACATATTTAAAGAATAATTTTATTGGTTATGTGTTTGGGGTGGTCAAATATGAAAATTAGAATTCCTAAACAATATATTTGTTTGAATGAACGTGAGGGTAAGCATAGTTATTCCTTTTTATGTTTTACCATAGCTGCCATTGATTCACTCAATTTTTGTTATGGCCAAATACACAAGGTTAGGCTTAGTTTTTACCTCTCTCTCTCTCTCTCTCTCTCTATATATATATATATATATATATATATATATATATATATATATATATAATATATATATATATATATATATATATATATAAATCTTGGAAAGCCTTCCCCGCCGCTAAAGACAATGGAATCCATGCATGTGGGTGGCTCCCTCTTTTTCATTCAAATATGATCATTATGCCCGAAGATTATTTGGAGAATTGTGTTTCCGGCCCAACTCTACTTGATAATTGAGTTAAGGTTCTCCTGTCACCCATAATTGATTACAAGGATATGAGATAGTAATGGACAAAAATACTCATTTGACTCATTTTTATTTTTATTCTACCACTCTTCACATGCCACTTACCAACAAATTTTTTCTTATTTAACCATTTTTGGATTTTTCATTGTTTTTTTAAACTCTTTTATAAATAATTGAAAAATCAACATTATTTTCTATTTTTAAATTATAAATAAACAAAAATTATATTAATAATTCAAAAACTATATGGAAAATAGTTTCTAAAAAATGTTAATTTAAATAAATAAAAATTATCTTTTACATTTTAGAAGTAAATTATTTAATGATTAAAATGCTATTTAAAATAAATATATTCACTATTTTCTTTTTTGTTTTTTATACTAAAGTATTTTAAAGTGTCTTTTTTTTTTTTTTTTAACTATTATGAAATAAGAAGTTTAATTTTTTTTTTTTTAATCTTCTTCCTTCCTTGTTTTAATAACTTTTTGAACTTGACTTTTAATAATAAGTTATATAAAATGTTGTAAATTTGTTTACTAAGTATTTTTTTTTTAATGATTCAAATTAATTGAAAATTTATCAAAATAAGAAATAAAAAGAAAAAAGAAAAAGCAAAAAAAAGAAAAAAAAAAGAGGATGGATGGAGAGTTTTATTTTAAATATCCAATTAAAATATTTTTGTATGACTTAATTTTGGAAGTGGGTTGTATTAATACATAGTAGAGATTGAATTTCTATTATATAAAAAGGTTGAAAAGTATATTTACTCATTTTAGATGAAAACAAGTAGTTAAAATTTAAATAGATTATGCTTGAGTTTGGTTTTAAAATATTTTTCTAGTTTTTATTTTTTATTTTTTTTATTTCTTAAAATGATTTTTATTTTTTATATTGTCTCTTTTTGAAAATACATTTAATTAAAAAATGAAAAATATTTTTAAAAATGAAAATTGAAAACCTTGTTAGTACAATTTTTTTATATGAAAATAATAAAAAGAGTTCAAAGAATTTGACCTTAAGTCATACACTTTATGTAACTCTCACATAAAAATTTTAATACTTTTCACAGTAATCATGTTTGGCGAAAAAAAATTGTTCCTAAGTCATCCACCATTTTCTCAACCAAACCATTAGAAACATAGTTAACACATCTACGTGAATACATAACTTAGGATGGATATATAATTTATGCCACTATACAAGGGTATTACATTAACTATACAAGTGAAAAGTACTAAGTATAAAAATATGTACAAGACTACCCTTTGTGATAGATTTTAATCAATTTTGAACCACTTCTTTTTATTTTCCTTGTCACCCATGAATCGTACACTCATCTTATACACTTTATTTAATTATCACATGAAAATTCCAATGTTTTCCCCAACAATAATGTTTAGGGAAAAAAAAAATTAACCCTAATTCATTCAATATTTTCTCAACCAAACCATTGGAAAAATGGTTAACATACCTATGTGGACATATAATTTAGGAGGGATATGAAATTTGTGTCACTGTACAAAGGTATTACACTAATTGTACAAAGGAAATGTACTAAGTGCACAAGAGTGTCAAGGTTACCCTTTGTGAAAGATTTCAATCGATTATGAACAACTTTTTTTTTTTTCTTTGTTACCCATAGATTGTACATTCATATCATACACTTTATTTAACTCTCACATGGAACTTCCAATACTTTCCTCAATAATGATGTTTAGGGAAAAAAAAATGACCCTAAGTCATCCAACATTTTCTCAACCAAATCATTGGAAACATGGTTAACACACCTACGTGGACATATAACTTAGGAGAGATATGAAATTTGTGTCACTATACAAAGATATTTCACTAATTATACATGGGAAATATACTAAGTGTACAAGATTGTCATTTGTGAAAGATTTCAATTGATTCTGAACCACTCTTTTATTTTTCTTATCACCCAATGATTGTATACCCATGTCATGCACTTTATTTAACTCCCACATCAAAATTTCAATGATTTCCCCAATAATGATGTTTGGGGGAAAAAATTGACCATAAGTCGTCCACCATCTTCTTAACCAAACCATTGAAGACATGGTTAACATACCTATATAGATACATAACTTAGGAGGGACATGAAATTTGCCTCATTGTACAAGATTACACTAATTGTACAAGGGAAATGTGTCAAGTATACAAGGGTGTACAAGGCTCCTAATAGGTTTTGTGCGATTTTTAAACAACTTGAACTTGACATTAGGACGATTATCAATAGTTTTATTTTTTTATTTTTTTATTTTTAACCAAACTATGTCATTAAGACCTATAAGAAATAATGTACAACATATTTTTTATTCTGTAAGTAAGACACAAAAAAAAAATATTTGCTAAGTTATTTAAAAAATATTTATTATATATTCTTAAGTTTGAAGAAAAATATAATATTTGATAATGTCTAATTTGCAAGTTAGAATAAACAAAGAATATTAATATTTTATCAGGTGTTTAAAAATTGTTTAATATATATGATAAATAACATAAGTTTGAAATAAAGAATAATATTTATTATATATTATTTAAGTTTTCAAGGTATTTAAAAAATATTATATTATATATTACGTAAGTTTTAAAAAAAAGAATAATATTTGATGAGGTATTTAAAAATTATTTACTTTAAAAATGCATTTGACAATAATAATTTTTAACCATTTATCTCTCATGTTCAATTTGTTGGAGAAAAATTATTGGAAAATTATTCAACTTAATTCCACTAATAAATAGGTGAGAGAAGGGTGAGAGTAAAAAAGAGAATGAGATAAATATTATTGTAGACCCCCTTTGAGGTTGATATACCGGGCAGCAGTGGGGGCCCTCTTCTCCCGAAAAGACCGGCAGCATGGGCATGGCAGAGGCCATGCTGGAGTTTGAAGAGCCCATGCTGCTGATGAGAGGAACAGCAAAGGGAAGCCATGCTGCTGATGCGAGGAACAATGCGGCAAGTAGTGGCTTGCCAAAGAAGATAGGAGAGTGAGGGACGTTTTGGTGTGGGTGGAGATTTTTTTTTTCCATGGAGGAGCTTAATATTCTGAAGGATCAGTGAGAAGAAAACACACACAGAGGAGCCATTTTTGAAAGAAGGCGTCTCAGGTATTGTTCCTATAAGCCATTGTCTTTCGAGTTCATGCCGTTTTTTTATTGTACTTTCTGAGTATTTGGATTCTGTCCCGATGTTGAAGTTTGTTCACATTCATGTTGTGCTTGGTTGCTAACCTATTTTCTGGGCTTACCTTTTTTCGAGTTTTTTTTCTTCTTCTTTCTGTCATGAGTTGTTAGCCATCCTCTGTTCTCCCGTGATTTGATTTCTTTTTGAAAATTATTTGAAATCCATTTTTGGTTCAACCTTGCCTCATGGATTGAAATGTGAAACGCGGCTCTCGAGGGTCATTTGTGGTTCCTATTTTGTGTTCTGTTTTGCTACTCTCCCCTGTTCTCAGTAGTCAGCCATGGAGAAGATGTAGCCTATGCATGGCAGTGCATGGCTAGGTAAACTTTCACAAACTCTCTTCCATTCTCCATTTCCAGCGTCTTTCAAAAGCCCTTCATCCTCCAATTTCTCCAATCACCCAGAAAGGGAAGAAGTAACTGCCCCAATGATTTCAAAGAGGAGTTTACCCATGTTTGAGGGACTTAGGCCTTCATGTGACAGAATTGCACCTATGGGCCACTGTACAGAGTCCGTATTCATGTAACAATGGTGATGGAACTTCCCATTTGAGTCTTCAACCTCTTCCAGCCATGGCGACGCCCGTCAGAGTAGCTTATGCTTGCGTCCCCAAGTGTCCCAAGGTTCGGATTCATAGTATTGCAGCCATGGTTCTTTTATGCATTCAGAATATGTTTTCCTCAATATGGAAGATCAACATGCCCTCTATCTCTACTATCAAGGCTACCCCATCTCACATGCCCACCTTTCAATATTCATACCCACTTCTCTCTCTAACCTTCCACATACCCTTCATGCATGCTGTTTTACCACTCACCCATTACACTCGCTACTTATCTCATCTTCACGAACACTCCTTTGCATATTCCACTCCCTATCTCCTTCCTAGACGCATGTATGGCAGTCCAAGATTCTTCCAAAGCCTTCACTCAGGTTCCAAGTTCACCCATCCACGTGCATGGGAGACCATGCAAACCCGGTTCATCAGATGGATCCAAGAGAGCACTGGACGTGAACCGGTTTCTGGTGGATGTC
>JAAKHE010001033.1:28060-87051 GCA_011039315.1 Vitis labrusca
TTTTTTATTAAAATAATGAATTTCCTATAATTAAATTAAAGAAAAAACAATTTTACACCATAAAATTGAATAAAACTTTACCAATTAAAATTTCCAAAAACTAATATACAATTACCTAATCTAAGCAATTAATATAACTACTTATATAATGATTACACACAAATTGTTGGACTATAATTTACAATTCTTTTAATATAAGAACAAAAGCTAAGGAAAAAAACCATTAAAATAAACCATAATATGCAAAAACCTAATTCAACCTCCTAATGAGTTCGATCACGTAATCTTCATGATTTTTGGAATCACTTTCTTCAACGTGACAATTTTTCTTCTTTTGACACCTTGAAGATCATATTGATTTCATTTGCAACTTGTAAACAAAAGAAGAAAAAAAAAACCTTTAAATTATACATATAACAACCAATAAACATTATTGAAACTATGACTTTCATAGAATTAATTTAGACTACTCAAGCTTGCTCACTAACCTAAACTTTAAAGTTAAAAATAAAAATAAAATAAATAAATAATTTTCATTGTTGTACCATATTATGCTTCCACTTGGTTTACTTTGGTAATATTCTAAAAGTACAAAATTATTGAATAAACAATTAAGTCAATTCCTAAGATTTATGTTTTTCTAATTTACTACAACCTGGATTATCATTCTTTAACACAGAGAATTATTTTAATAATGGAAAAAAAATGTGTGAAAAGGAAGAGAGGTCCTTGAGCTCCTAAAATTAGGAGTATCTCAACTTCAATGAACTTTAAGAAATGATTGACTGGAAATTCTAATAGATGGAAATACACCCCACAAAAAGCATTGAAAAGCTAAACTTAGAAAGAAAATAACATTACCTTAACATTTATACTAATAAGTGGATGGATCAAAATACATATTGTTCCATGGAAAAAATAAAAGTACTAGAGTTATGCTATACAATCATCATGAGATTATACTATTAAGAGACATGATTTTAAAAACATTAAAAAGTTCATAAGATAATTAAGTTGATGAAAAAGTAAGTCATATATGAGAACTATGAAAATTAATATATAATTAAATAACTTATAAGACTATATGTATGATATAGAAAATCTTATCTTGAAAGTCATAACAAAAAAACAATTTTCATTCTATAATGTGAACAAAAATTTATACTTCAAAGAGTTGAGAATAAAAAAAACAAATAAAATTTTAGAAGACATCCTTAGCAAAGAAAAAGGGTAAAACATAATAAGATATTGAGATCTTCTTGTCTCTATAATACAACTATCTTTGATGTTTACAATATATTGGAAAAATCGAGATGTAAATAAAATAACTCAATACTAAATACTAAAAATTAGCCCACTCATCTTAGCTGTTACATGCATTTTCGATGCAACCTGGATGTCAATTCACTCCATTAGTGGGGTTCATGTTTTGAATTTGAAGACCATTACACTATTATTTATTTATTTATTTATTTATTTGAGTAGATTTTCTTTTCCTTTAAAAAATAAAAAATAAAATAAGAATAAGATCCCACGTAGCAGCATTTAATTGATTAACAAGTTAATAACTACTTCAACACTGATCAAAGATATAAAATAAAATAGCACCTTAATAAAATAATAAGAGGCTACTTTTGCTAGAGGTTCGTTGAACTTGTACAATGATAGAAAAAACAGAAAAAAAATTTAAGAGGCTGGTTTGAATAATAAAAATAAGAGGCTGGATTGGATAATAGAAATTTTTGTGTGGACAAAAAAGATTCAATGGTCAAGAATCAATTCAAGCATCTCTGAAAAGTCTACCCAACCATTTGATAGGATTATGCGAGCGGCTACAAGGATAATGCAAATATAGGCAAGCTATTGTTATTTAACAAGCCCCCAAACAAATAGGACCATGAATTCTAAACCTTTGAATCTCCTAAATCCAAGAGCTTCCCTGCAGCCACTTTGTGCTTCTAACTTTATCCAACAACCATTCAGATAAAATAAAACACAATATGTGAGCAGCTACAAGGATTATGCAAATACAGGCAAGAATATTGTTATCTAACAAACAGATAGCACAATTGGTCTTCTCATATTTCCTAGTTCTTGAAGCTCGCAAATCTAAAAACTAAGCCTACTCTATACAAATAACACTCTTAAGGAACAGGTTAAAAATTGGGTAGCCTAATTTAATTTGATATTAGTTTATACAAGCAGTAGAGCTAGAGAATAACATGTTGGGCCTGATCCCAACTATTTGGCAACAATGCAAATTCTGTTAAGCTTTATCCTTGCCAATGGAATTTCTAACTGCTAAGCATCATATAGTAAATATTTTAAACCAACTCTAAACAAAATCAAATTCTAAACCAAATTATAGAATTTTCTATGTTAAATTTTATAATTTGACAATACAAACAATGCACACAATAATGATCTAAACTTAAACTAATATTAAGCTTCCACAAATAGGATATATCATTAATCAATTCCATAAATAAGGTTATGGAAAGGACCACACAATAGATTCATAATAAAACCTACTTTTGACAAATGCTCTGTAATCAGGATCATCTCTTCCCCATGCACAATTGAACCAAGGAACTGCAAAATATTGGGATGTCGAAGCTCCCTTAAGAGAGTATTTTCTTTTGCAGACAATATCCTACATCATGCTCACAGAAAAAGTTATCATCATCTAGCATTATATTTCTTTAACATTAACTCAAACAAATTCATCAAACTGAGAAAACAGGAAAGAGAAAGTATAATCTAACAAACATTTTAACACGATCATCATAAATTTGTCTTCTAATTACTGTTTTAACAACCCATGTTCCACGCCACTTGACTTTTTCAGATTCACCAAATAGACCCTGGCAAGTAACAAAAACAGAAATCTCTATATAATTGCTTCACATGGAGAAAATTATTGGACATAGCTTCAGAATGAATGCATAAAACGAATAGATAAATAATCCAAAACAACAGTCCTTAATTCAGCATTAAATAACAAATACATCATGAGATTTTGGTTGGTAAACTGTTCAAGGAATGAAAAGATGACCAGAGTCTGTACAAAAATATTTTTGGTAGGTCACCTCCTGTCCAAAAATATTGTATGGCGCTTAATTATTGCACAGAGCCAAAATCATTAACATAAAATAAAGTTTTAGGATAACTTATTGTGTTCCTTAGTTTAAATGGTAGACCAAGCCAAACAATGATAGCACTATGACTGTTCTTTTACTAGGCCAAGACTATCACAAGACCAAGCCAACAATTATAACAATACGACTTCAGTTTTATCACACCCAAGCTATCACTAAACATAACACAGATGGAAGTTATTTTTCCTTTTTTTTTAGCATTAATGGAAGGATTTTAACCCTGTATATTGTGATCATTGTGCTCTTGATACATATTTCATAATCTTTTTATATGACAGCTTCTTAAATATTTTTTGCAATCAGTAGGACAATCAGACAGTAAAACTCCCCTGACATACTCTACCAAGTTACAAAATGGTTGTTCAAAGAGTTCAAATATAGAAATATTTTGTGGCAGTTAAATATTTCCATTCCATATTCTTGACTGGGAAGTAGCAGTTAAATATTTCCACACAATATTCTTGACCAGGAAGTACACTTGAGTAACAAGATCCCAAATCCTCTGGCACATTAAACAAGTAAAAAGCCTCTATTAGCTAGTGATTGCAATCTATGTTAGAAGTAAAACTTGTGAGATTAGTTAAATTCAGGAAAAAGAAGAGGAAGAAAAAAGGAGAAAAAGAAAATAAATTAAGGTTTAGGTTTGTGTAACTTGATTTCCCTGTACTTTCCAATCTATCTATATTACCAAGGGGTATTCTATCTTACCTCTTATTTTGCCCTTAAGACCCATTTCTTTACCTACCTCACCAAACCCATACATCACCTTAAATTTTTGAAAACTCATAAAACCCCCTCTCAAATGCTCACCTTCTTCCACATCTTCCTCATCTCAAAGACTCATCATTTTATGTCATTTTCCTCATTCCATTTGAAATCCCTCTCCTTCCAACCCACAAAGCTCATAGAAATCATGAAAGGACTTTTCCATTGAATCTTTTCTAAAATCATATTAGAATACTATTAACACCAAAAACATGCATGGTTCATAGCTTTAATTCCTTAAAGCAACATTTCTCAATGCTCATATGCAAGCCTGTGATCAACCAATACTATTATTGTAGTACACATTTAAAATTGGACAAGGAAAAAAAAGACAATTTATTATAAAAATACCACTACTGAACAGAGAATCCATCTATTTGTTTCCTAAACAAAATACGGAAGATAAATAAAACAAAAACGAAGGGCAACAAATATATATAATGGAGAAATTGAAATTTCATAAACGGAAGCAATGACAACCCTGGGAAAAATAAAATTAACAGAGCAAACACAGAAACTAGAAACATATGTTAAAAACCATCAACCAAAATTCAATGAATGAAAGAAAAAAATGGAAGAGGTTCAATTGTAACCTTAATAAAGTTACTGTAACTCAATAGATATGGAATAAATATTATACACATGTAGACTTACCTCATAGATGAGGTGCCACAGATTCCTATTTTTACAATCCTCATGATTCCTTGAAATAAAAAATACATTGCAATCCTCATGATTCCTTGAATTTTTAGTTTTTTTTTTTTGCCATCAAAACCCACTAATGGAAGTCATTTATGCTTCTAGAGCACCATCTAGTTGGATCATTTCTCAAACTTTCCCTTTGCAGGTATTTTAATTTTCATTAACAACATCTAGTTTTTTTTTCTTTTCTCTAATCTAAGTTGCAGAATGGATAACTCTTGTCAATAAGTTGCCATATAGATGGTGGATTAGACTTCTCAAAATCAAAAGTCCCACAAAATGATTTTGATGAATTTTCACTATCCTTTAAAAAATTCTGCTACTGCTTAGACAAACATCTAAGTATCCAAAATGATAATTTTCATTAAAGTGAAAACTTGAATTCAAGAACTGAAAAACCTATAAGACTGAACTTCAAATCCTGGAGTTCAAAATGCTAAATGTCCAAATCTAATAACCAAAGCCTTATCAAATCTCTAAAGAACTAGAAAATTTTAGGAAAAAGGAAAACTCTTATACTCATAAAGGAGAAAAAAAAACCAATGCCACTAGTATAGAGCAACAACAAATGATTAAAAATCTAAAAGTCTAACACTAGAACAATAAATTGATAGAAACTTAGGATTAATTTTGCTAAATGATTCCTTAATTTGTAAATTTTAATAAACTTAATACCAAAAATAGAAACATTTTAACAAACACTTTAGAAATCTAACTTTCACCTAATTGAGAGCTATGGCCCTACTAAAAAACCCACCAATCTATAAGGAACCCAGTTCACCAAAATCTCTCCCATCCTTGAACTAGCAGCCTCATTTCCCTACGATCAACATCCTCACTGTAGGACCCATAAATGAGAACAACCCATTGTGTAAAACTGTCTCATATTAGAATCACCAACCCCATTTGTGATCCACACAAAAAATCAAGTTCTACCATTACATTAGAAAAATAATCCACAATCCTAACCTTTAGCGTACCAATAAAACATAAATATCCAATCCTACAAATTAAATAAATCAAATTCCAATATTAAATCACAAGCACATTAAAAACTAAAAGAAAAGAAGCATACAAAACAAACAATAAGAACTAGAAACTAAAATTTGCACCTGAGGATGAGCTAAAATTTGTTCCAAGCCCTTATCATGCATACTCGTAGGTTAGATAATAACAGATGGTGAGGAACAAAGTTTTACATGGAAATTACAGAGGATGAGGTATTCGAAATGTCAAATAAGGTGGGGGTTGAAGAAAATGAAGGGAAATTACCATAAAGACCTGATAGTTGATATCTATAAGCAATAGAGGCTTCTATCTCTCTAGTGCGAAATCACAAAGGCTGTGACACCATCAAAAAAGAATTATAGAAGCTTTAATTCCAGACAAAGCATGAGAAAAAATAAACCCTAAAGAGAGGGATTTACCTGTGTTGATTATTTGAAGAAGTTCCCAAAATCTTGGTGATGGTAAGTCAATTAGGGCCTCTCGACAATGGAGTTCATCTATGAAGAAGGGTTAGGGCTTCTTCGTTCTAGATTTCTTCAGTGATGGAGACATATGTTATTCGCGACAGTTATTTTCTGATGAAAGGTCATCAGCAGTGGCTAATAAACGTAGAGATTTAACTTGCCAATGATGTTTATTGAGGTTATCCTCTTGAGTGTAGAAGGAGCGTCCCGACTAGTTGATGTTATCACCGATGCGGTGAAAAATGGGGTTCTACTGGTTGCCATTGAGTTTGCCAATGGTCTTTGTCGTGGCTGTTGTTAGTAGATTTGGGGCTAGGGTTCCTATCTATGATATCGAGGGTTTGTTAAATTGGAAAAGATTGGGAAAAAGAAGGGTATATATAAACTCATAAATAATGACATTTATTACAAATGTCAAATGTTACTCCAACAAACAATGGCACTTAAAAAAAGTATCAACATATTTAAATCGCCAATGAAACCTTTGAAGAAGCGCCAACTTTCAGCTAAATTCTATAAGTGTCAATATATTTATTCAAAAAACGTCATTGTTAGTCAAATTTCTATAAGCGCCATTATTAATACAATTCCTTGACGTTTCTTGCAAGCGCCAAGGAAATGAACGTCATTGAATATATTTTTTGTAGTAGTGAGAAAAAACTGAAAAATTACATCAGACTTGAGTCCTATTTATAATACATCAATGACACAATAATAGAGTAAAAAATAAACTGAAATAATAACTTTTCTAACTAACTCTTCTCATCTAACTTGCTTTCTATTTTAAGTCTTTCTTCTTTCCTTTTTAGTTCCATGCTTTCAATATGAGATGCAACACTCCAACAACTATCATAACATGGCATCAAAAACAAAAAAAAATAAAAATAAATGAATGAATCCGGTTTTCAGAATCCATACATGTGTTATCTCCTTTTTCTGCTCGTTTTCATGGTATGCCCCTCCTTTGCCAATCTCTATCTTCATCAGCATAAAAGAAAAAAACCTTCTCTACCCTATTGGTCCTCCCTTCCTCTGTAACTAGTCGTCTCTCTAAAAAAAAAAATCCCCCTCGTTTCCTCTTCCTTCTCTGCTTTTCTTCCTCAGCCAGCCATCACCAATCTTCCTCTGTTCACCCGTCAGCAGCATGGCCACCTTTTTCTTTTCCTGCCCCGTCTAATCCGGCTTTCAGCAGACAAAGGGGTCCCCCCCACTTATCCTAGGTGTCGCCAACTCCTCCAGGTGGCGAGACATCATTCTTCCCATGCTATAAAAAAAATCCCTTAAAAAAACTAATCGTCTTTGCTCTCTTAAGGGGGGTCTACAATTAGGCATGCCATTTTCCCTCCTAACAACAACATTGAACTCTTCTGTAGACTTTTCATTGACACCAATACCAGGAGCAACTGAAGTAGCACCATGATCATGTGACTGAAATGGGGTAGCACCTTGGGATGTGGAACTATTTGTGCGCCCAAAAACACCAACACCACTTGACGGCCATGCTGAAAGAGTAGCTCTAGTTGCTAAAGGAGGAACGACACCATTCTTTGTTCTTTTCCCTCTAGGTGGTTTATTTACTTCATGAACCAGCCTTTGTCGTGCTGCTTCCAACTCAACCAATCCTCCTCTTCAATCTTAGGTCCTGCACCACTGCCACCAACAGAAGGGCCATCATCGTCCAAGGCACCGACGCCAGCTTCAAGACCACCAGCACCCCAATACATCTTTGCGACAATGGGATTGCAGATGCTCTCCAGCTCCTTCATCTTGTCCTCAAACTCATCTGCTTCTGCAAGTTGGTTACCGTCCAACCATTGAATGGCGTGCTCAACAGCATCTTCAATTTTCTTCTTGTCTGCTGGAGGAAACTTGGTACTGATTTTCTCATCTTTGACAGTGTTCCTCACGTTGTAGGCGTAGTTCTCCAAAGCGTTCTTAGCCTTCTTTTTGTGCTACTCATCTTCAGACTTGTACTTCTCAGCCTCCTGGACCATATTCTCAATCTCTTCCTTGGACAACCTTCCCTTGTCATTGGTAATAGTGATCTTGTTCTTTTGGCCGGTGGTCTTGTCCTCTGCCAGAGACATTCAAGATGCCATTGGCATTAATGTCAAAGCAAACAGTGATTTGAGAGACACCCCTGAGAGCAAGAGGAATGCCAGAGAGTTCGAATTTGCCCAACAAGTTATTGTCCCTGGTTCTTGTTCTCCCACCCTCATAAACCTGGATCAAGACACCAGGTTGGTAAAGTGGCAAACAGGTCTCTGATTGGCTCATTGTAGAAAATTTCAGCACGCTAACAGGTATTATACATGTAAAACTACATGCAATGCATCCTCTTTTTCATCATTATCAAGTCCTGACAGTAGCCTCATTACGACCTGTAACTTCACTTTTCCTGCGTGTATATTCTGGTATTTCATCAATTTCTCAGCATTGCTCTCTTTCCTTTGTACTAGATTCCTTGCAAAATTCAGTAAAAGCCTCGAGAGCAATATTATCTCCACCATAATAGGCATACCGAGTAGGGTAGGCATAGCAGACGTTGCATTCCACGCTAATCTGTTCATTGATGGTTGTTTCATATGGACTACAGAACTTCAGATGGGTGAAAGGAACTGGAGGACAAATTGAGACGAGGAGATAGTCCATCTTCACTTCTAAGCCATGGCTTAGAGTTAACCCACTTAAGAGCAGCCCAGCCATCATCATAGGCACAAGGGTATGGGTTTTCAGATGCTCGCTGATAATTCAGAGACATAATAACAGCCTTGCATATGCCAACAAGGCGCCAACAAAGTGTGTCATATATTGCATTATTAGCAGAGGAAAGTGCAAAGCTCCATGTACGTGAGAAGATAGAAAACCAATAGGTGATGAAAAAGCAGCAAAACGGGTAACGGAAGGTGATAAGGGAAGTTGGTTTGGTGATGGGGCCAGCTGTGGCATTGGTTGTGATGGATAGGTGAGTCAAATGGGTTTGATGGATATTGGAAAGTGGGTGCATGCGTGAAGGGTCGAAGCAGCCAAGAGGGTAGTGTATGCTACCAAGGATGATTTACAGATTTCTTGGGTTTCAGAGATTGATGACAGAATAGGGCTTGCATTGGAACAAAGGCATGGAGGTTTAGAGAGAGAAGTGGGTAGATGAATGTGAAGGATGAGTGGTGTAGGAGATGGGTATGAGAAGGTTGAATAATGAGAGCAAAGGACTTTGTGGGTATTAAGTGATGGAATGAAAACGAATGATGTGAGGTATGGTGACGTGCATGGGTTTTGTGAAGGCCATGTATAACCATGCAAAGATGAGGAAGACGTCATCCACTCATGGCTGTAACAATCTCACAAATTCGTCAGGTTCTTTAGCCAAGTATCTCCCACATCCTCCACCATAGGCACCCCAACCAAGTCCAAATCCTGGAGCAGGACCTCCTCTTCCAAATATCTCAATATACTACGCATACTACCCCTCTGAAGCAACTAGCTTCATGAAAGTATTTAGCCTAGTTTCCAATTCAATTAGTGACCATTTGAATACCCCATCTTCAAGTACTTTCCCCTCTTCTGCAAAACTGTACCCTTGGAAAGATGGACTTTGTACCTCAGTCTTAGCTTTCATCTTCTCCTCAGCACTATCAAAAAGCCTAATCGTTTCTGTAGCATCCCAGCCCAAGAGGTCTAATTTCTTAGCCAAAGCAAATGACCAATGAAGTTTTGCCATTTCAAATTGTTATTGCCCCAAGGCCAGCAACCCCTCATAAAAGTCAGGCTTGATAAAAAAGGCCTCCTCATACTTCTCTCTGGCTAAAGAATATTTTTCTCTGACCTAGTCATAAGCCACTTGAAGTTGGGTTGCCATTACATCTTTTGCAGCAGATTCATCCAAAGGAATGCATTTCCTTATTGCACACATATGAACATTCCCCCAATTGAAGAAAGCCAATGCAACTACCTCCTGGAATTTTGGAGCATCCTTGTCAAATAGGCTTTGAGCCTTTTCACTTGTCATTGTCTCCTCAAGAGCTTCAGAACAGAGCTCCATCCCAAGCTCATGTAGGTCAATGTGAGCATCTGGGTCAATACCAACATAGGTTCTGAACAGTTGCGTAAACCCAAAGAGCCAATCATCCATCTCCACTTCCTTGGACTCAGGGTCCTCCGAAGCTCCAACTTTCTCATTTGGAGCTTTCTTCTCTGTCTTTTCAATCTTTGTACCTGCAGTGTCCAGCACTGAATCACCTAGTGAAGAGTGAGAGCCGTTATCCTCTCCCTCAAGCCCCTCACTCTCAGGAGGCCTCTTCTTCTCTGTTAACACTCTCAGCTGAACATCCAAACCCTGTTCTCGAAGTGACAGTATCTCATATCTGATGGGTAGGTGTGGACCCGCATTTTTCACGTGCGTCCCCACTCGATCGGCGATACTCGCTTTTTATTTGTGAAAAATTAATTTTAGAAAAGTTGGAGTCGCCACCTATTTTATTTTTATTTTGAAGGGAAAATAAAATAAGAAAAAAAAACCCTAAAGTGACTCCATAGTTTTGGAAAAAAACATGTCTTTGAGAAAACCCGAGTCTAAGTCCGGGGATTAGGTTACTTATTGGGAAGGTACCTTTAAAAGGTAGCACCCCTCTAAGCCCTATAAAGGTCTCTACTGACAAAATTAAGGGAAGTGTGGCAATTAATCGGTTAATTATAGATACCTAAATAGGCTAGGTGATTTTAGCGAGTGGCATGCCAAACACAATCAAATTGCAATAAAGGAGAGTTAGGGTGCGTACCTGAACTGCTCTTCAAGCACTATCATAAAACATAAAAGTTAGTGTAGAAATGTAGCACACAACATTTGTTTTATTCAAGCAAATCAGGCATATATCAAGACATCCAAGAATCATGTCAAATATGGATATGATCATCAATGGCATACAAGTCCATAGAGTTCTAGAAAATAGATGAGAAGAGAGTGTACCTGGATAGCAAGTCAGTACTCCTCTGTGGGAATCAAGAGCATCTCAACAATAAATACAAAACAAATTCATGTATATCATCAAGAAGAATTAAAAAATCAACATATCAAGCAAACAGTATTGAAGAAGATATCATGAATGTCGGACCCCCCACCAAAGTCCATATTACTTTTGCATGAATTGATTCAATGAATTCCATTGTTTGGAATCATGAAGTTTGTTCATGCTTGTTGAAAATCGAGAAAATAATAATAAAAAAAATCAGTTGAAAATCAAATAAAACAATAGAAATGCGTGCTGGAAGGAAAACGACAACAAAAGATCATTGAAATCTAAATTTTATGCCTAGAAATCCCTAAGGATGGAATTTGAAGAAAACTGAAATTGTTTTAATGAAAAGGATTTTGAAATCCAAATTTAAAATGTATAAAATCACAAAAAAAGAAGAAGAAGAATCATTGGGAGCATGATGTGTGGCAAGGTGGCCAAGAGGGAGTGGAGTTCGAGAATTCGGGATAGAAAGGCCTAATTCGTTGCCAAAGTATTCAACGATCAGAAGCATTTCCACCTATGAGATAACTTGGTTCGTAAGCTCAGATGGATTCTCCCCGATACTGGTCAAATACTGAATATAAAGCTCAAAATTCTTATTTTCTGTATTGCTGCATTTCCTGCATTCTGTGTCATCTTCTCAGCATCGAGGCTTAATCCAGCAGCTCTGTTAGAATACATACCCTTGCTGTTGCCATGAACCAATCAGATTTCACATTATTCAATTTAGCTGTAGTATGATTTATCAGCTCATGAACTCCTTTTATTGAAGCAAAATTCTATTGCCCTTTTTAAAAAATGACTGATACCTATTCTGTCTCTTCAATGTTTTTAGCCTACTGCATCCTTGTGAATTCTCCTCACTTATGGAATCCCCATTTTTGACTTATCTAGGCCATTTTCTTGAATATTTAAGCTTCTCGTTGCTCATTGTGTCTTCTTTAACGGCAGAGATTTTAGACTCTTCTAGAGGTCCTGAATGCTGTTTGACTGCTGTCTGCTCTTAGCAACAGCTTCCGTTTGGTCAGATAAGACATTGGTAGACTGCTTGATCCGTTTGGAATTTAAACCCTGCATGCTCAGCCCAACACCTTCGAGAAACGGGCAACAAGTTTGCTGCCTTGATTCAGTATCTGGGTGGGTAGTATTGTGTCTATTGGATGAATGAAACTCTGCCACAGATAGATAGAATTATGGCCTGCAAGTGCAAAGTTTCCAGTTACTTGAAATGCTTCAAAATCACGGTTCCAGTTTACATCTGCAGTCATTGACTCAAGTAAATTCGTATCAGCTTGGGTGGCTTTTGATTCCAAAAGCTCTAACAACAACGTGGTTCTCAAATATCTGAACAACAATGTCCATAATTGAATCAAGAAATTCTTTAGTAGCAGTCTATGCTGCCCCTACTGGAGCCATTGCAGGAGAAACTAAGCTAACTGCCAACAAGGTTCTAGCCAGTGGGATTCCATTCTGACATTTCAGTTTTGGTGACTGATAGCTTTCTAATCGTCCCTTCAAATAACATAAACCAGTAGTTGCATTGAACGGATTATCATTCAGAGCGAGGATTTGAATACTTGTGAGGCCAGCAGAGAAACTAGTGGGGATGGTCGGCACCAAGGTGGCATCTGTATGGGTGAAGCCTGGAGACGTGACTGACTCCTCTGCTGGTGTTGAACCCTTGAGTTTGAAAGTCATTCCGCAATCTGAAATTTTACTTCATTTTCAATGTTTTTATCTTCTTTGGATATAACTTCCCATCAAAGAATGAACATTACTCAGAAATCATTTTTTTTATGCTTCTTTGAACCGTATTCTTCTCTCTTCGGGCACATTGGAAATCTGTATTCTGGTTGCTACAATAATTCACCAAAATTACTCATGAGCATGCTGAGCAAAATTCACAGAGGCGGCCTTATTGAGAGGGTCCTTGTGTTTCAGCTTCAGAAAACAACTCAGCCACAGAAAATAACGCTTGGGAAGATGATCGGCATTATGTAGCCCTCGACATTGCTTAGCCTTCCACAAAGACTAGGTTCTGTTGCATTAAAACTATTCTGGACATCTTCCATTGTGGTAAGATTGGCACCTATCGAAGAATCAAAACTAAGAGGTCTTTGTGCAATTCGGAAATCCAGCTTCTTTATTTGTAGCAAAACCGGAGGAAATAAAGTCTGGATCAAATTCTGTTTTTTCTGAATATGAGCCTAATCATTCGGGTTAACATTACCTTTGATGCTATTTGGTTTATAGGACTTTTAGGGATAGCGCTATCAGATGACGAATTATCAACTCAACCGCACACCGTATTCAGAATGCCCGTGAACAATGGCACGTTTCTACAAATAATCGGATGCTTCATTATTTTCTACTGATGAATATAGCTGGAAATGGGACAGTTTCTTATTCTGAGTAACACTTCCAGAAATAGTTCAGGCTCTTGTAATTATCTGCTTCTTCATCTCTTCAAACAACCGCGGAGTTGATTCCTTTATTTTGCCTTCATTTAATATAAAATCCAATGTATCATGTTCTGAAGAAAATATCCACTGCCATAGGTCATTGAATAAGTGTTTTCAGCTTTGTATAAACCTGTAGGCTTTCGTCTTCACCTCCAGATCAGCTTCTTTGGTGATCTTTGTACCATGGAACTTCAGGGATATACCAAATTATATTAGCAGCGACATTGTCAAATCCAGAAAGGGGGTACTTGTTGGCAAAGGTGGAAGCATGAGCAACCCTCATTCATCAAGAAAATTAAAAAAAAGGATGGAATGAGTTCCGGTAAGAATAGTATACAGCTGTGGGATAGCATGCATTGTTTTTTATGGAAGTCGGTTCTTGGTATCAAAACAAGCAATCTCAATAAGTCACTTCTGCTCATGCATATCTATATTTTCGTCATCTGCTGGATCTTCATTCCTGCTGTGATCTTTAGAGTGGCTGGACTAGTGTCATTTAACACAATGGTTTTGGGACATTAGAAATAGCTCCGCTGGCATAGGATTGAGCAATGTCATCTTAAGCATGATTTCTGGTAGTCTTCACCAGGTTATTTGGCTCCCTTGCTATGGTTCTTCTGATGCTCATGGATCGTAACAATATGCTGGTGTGCTACTCAGTTCGGTTCTCTCAAAAGAACAGCAGCAACAACCATTGCCTTTTTAGAACTATTTTTAGTGAAAACCGACATTGCATCGTCAATGGATGCTTGTGTTTCAATCATCTCATCATTATCAGTAGTTCTCCTTTCTAAGACAGCTGGTACACGCTCCTCATGAAGATTCCATATTTTCTCTTCAAGTCCCTCAATAAAAAGAAAAGCCTTATGTTGCAAAACGTCACATGTAACAGAAACAAAGTCACGAAACTTTTGCGCAAAGATGAACTTCCCACCAGCAGCAGTAAGAGACTCCTATAGAGCAGTGATATCTGCATTGCAACTGGAAAGCCATCAGTAAAATCTGGGGGAAAGAAAAGATCTGCCTGTTTCTCTGTAAATCCCGGTTCTCCTGAGTTGGATCCAAGTTCAATGGCATGTAGCTTTGAGACAATCCGTCTAACATTAAAGGATATTGTGGCAAAACCAATAAGTGCATAGGATTGATCATTCCATAAAACTTTGCATGTGGCGAATGATGCAGCCTGAGTTTCAAGAGCTTGACTAGGATGCTTGTTCAACAGAGAAAAGCTGCATATTCCCTTTGATAAGCTGTGGTTTCAACGCTGTTTGGTTTAGAGTACGATCCTGATGCTTTATTTGCAGCATTATTTGTATGGTTAAATGAGGCGACACCTGAAGAACATGCTGGTTCTGTGTTTAGAGTAGAAGTAGGATCCCTTTCAGAGGAAAACTGTATTCTTCTTTGTTGTACGTAGACCTATCTGCTGATTTAAACTCTGTTTCTGTAGGTAGGCAGTCCATGGATTAATAAATTTCTATGTTGAAAGTGTTGAGCTTTCATGGCAACTTCAAATACTAAGTCATATGCTACAGTTTCGGCTACAGAGCCACACTTACCATATCTGTACTGCACCATACGCGAATCATCGCCCTTATTTCCACCAGTTGTACCAGACTGAGGAAAATCCATAATCATGTGACCCATCAGATTAATATCATCATAACCT
This sequence comes from Vitis labrusca, assembly GCA_011039315.1. Taxonomy (NCBI): domain Eukaryota; kingdom Viridiplantae; phylum Streptophyta; class Magnoliopsida; order Vitales; family Vitaceae; genus Vitis; species Vitis labrusca. The sequence goes on from JAAKHE010001033.1 coordinate 43,304, forward strand.
TCATTGTCGGATGCAGAATCAGAAGCCAACCCAGTTTCACTTTCCAACATAGTCATGTATTGGATCTTTGAATGGTATAATTGGAAGAACAACAATATCCTCGAGACTTCCCATCTTGTGGGCAGCTACTCTAGACGTTGTGAAGATAGGCTTTTGTTCTTTAAAATCTGAATTTCTGAAGTCCCACTCCTACGTACAGCAGAAACAGTGAAGCTAAAAGTACCATGATCACCAACATCAAAATCATGCGGGATGAACTGCTGCAATGGAATTATTCTCTCAGTGAGAACCTTGGCGAAGATACCTGCTTCCATTTCATGTCCGAGTTTGCCCTTGACGAGAAGAAGTGACTGCAGAACCTAGATCCATTCGTTGACCTTGTCTCATATGACAACTAGCTGGTGTTCCCATATCTCGTGCCAGACGTTTAAGGACGCGAACCAAGATGTAGGGATCAATAAGGTTCTTTTGTACTTCAGTCAGGGTTTCTCAAACTTTGATCTCTCACGTCTAGATAATGAAGGAACTTTCATCATCAATTTTCCACTGGTAGTGTTGCAACTAAGGCCTCGTTCTTGCCTAACTCTGCTGACAATTTCTCATTTTTAGAAACATGCATTTCTATCATAGAATTGCAACCCCAAGAAGCTTGATTTAAACCATGGCTGATCTAGCGAGAATATTTTCTTGTTAAAAGCATGGCAGTAGTTATTTACCTGGAAGAGGATTGTCCTTTTGCATTCCGAACATTCCATTAACTGCTTAGTGCTAATATAGGATCATATCTAGGAACATTCAGTTTCACCATAACAGATAGAGCTTTCTTGAGAATGGAAGCTGAGTCCTCTGTTATGCCTTTCAAAATCTCCATTACTAGCAATTCTGTCACATCCCCTGATGCTTCGAATTTGAGTGTTATTTGAACTGCTATTGATACTTGAAGTATGAAAACTTTAATTCCATCCTATAAGCTTATTTGCACCGTATTTAAGCAAATCAAATAGGTTAACTTAGAGACTTCTTTTGGAACTTTCCCGATCAGTTGACAATTTTAAACATCAAATATCTGCAGTTTTCTTACTTTCAAAGATGAGTACAGTGGCTTTTATTGGGTTGTTATATTACGTCAGTCTTCCATATTCTTTGTATACCAAAATGAAAAATACCAATTTAAAAAAAACAGCCAAGACATATAAGTCTGACTCATCTGTATCCAAATTATCAATACGCCTGCTATCTAAGAGGACAGCAGGGTGCTTCGTTCAGAAATAGCTAAGAACGCAGCTAGTTGACTATTTTTTGATACCATCAATGCTCCAAACTGCAATAAATCTTTGACCAATAGCAAATGATAAGATGTACTCCCCATCATCCGTAGAGATCATGCAGCGAACAACATCAAGGTGACTTGAGAACTTTCGTATTCTCTTTCAGGCTGCTAAATTAGAAACAATTTGGCTGCATACTTATCAATTCAATAGCATCTTGAAATTTAATGCCAAGGACTTCATCGAATAGTACCCGCGGGGAGGTTTGAACAGAAAATCTTTCCAAAACAAAATTTTCAACAAGAGGGGTCAGACTGATTGTCTTCCAATTGCCATAATTTCTCTTTCAGGCAACAACAATGAGGATTTTGAATTCCATCAAATGAGCAGAATCGACATATGCAACAAAAGAGGCAAGATCAAATTGATAACATAAAGAATCAAAAAGATGTTCTGAGCGAGATGCCTCATCTGATTGATCGCCTTATAGAGAAAGCTCTTCCCACCGGGGTATTTGGAACTTACTTGTTCGCAGAAGTTGCATCAATTTCCTTCTTTCTATTCTTTATAATAATTGCTAAACCTGTATTGGATCCTTCGGTATACTGAAACTGTTTCTGAACATTCTAACATAGTGCATCGAGAATCTCTAGAAATTCTGAAACTACATCCTTTAAACCCATGAACTCCGTTTTCTCCAAGATCGTATCTCCCTGATTTGCATTAATTCCACTGCCATCACTAATCGTCTACATCCGGCTTCAATCGCCTCTGCCCCAAATCCGTAATACGATCCAGAATTGGCACCAAATCCATCAACCCATCACTGGTATCCTGCGATTCTTCGTGCTGCTCTAATACCTCAAGGTGCGATTCAAAACCTTCGTTTAAACCATCCTTTTCAATGCTACCCAAATCAAACACCTTACTGCCACTCTCCAAAACCCTAAAACTCACTCTGTTTTACAAGTCACATTGCTTTCTCTGAGACCATTCTTCTTACGGTCAGAAGCGGTTGGAAGATTGGAAGGGATAGAAGTGATGTTGGCCAATGATAACGCAATCATTCGGAAGCAAGAGAAAATATTAGCTTGGCTTTAACCCATTTAGCTATGCTTGCAAATAACCCTGGAGTTGCGATTCTGTACGAGCCATTGAATCCCATAAGGTTAGAAAGGCCAAATCTGATGCCAATAAGACGCTACCTCCAGTCTCCACAATCCACTACAAAACCTCGGAATCAATTATCCAATGTTTGAGTGAGATTGCTGCGCAGTTCATCCCTCATATTGACACTTACATCATTCCTCAACATATACCCAAATACAAGAGCAAGGGTTCGAACACCATGCAAGGAAAAGAATATAGATAAAAAATAAAAAAAATTGAAGTAAAACTTGGAGAAGGAAATGACAGAAGGTGTTGATCAGTAAACATGGATAGCCCCCACTTCAGATATTAATCCATGGGCTAAAAAACAGAGGAAAAAATGTAGAACATGATTTAAATGAAGAACAAAATATGATCACATTCTGGCATGGAGTTATATGCTTCCGAAGACATCAATGACATCCAAAACCAAAACAAGGCAAACAAGCAAGCAACCAATCTCAACAAAACAAATTGTGGCCCTTTTCGTCCACATAAAATCAACAAAAACCATTAAATATTCACGTGGAAAAAAAAATCAAATATAGGTCAAAATTCCAAAAGCAACGAGGTGCATACCTGGAAGAGCCAATCTTTGAGGAGAATTGCTCAGCTTCAAACGAGAAGGATGCGTGCTGTCAGTCCCTCTCTCTATACTTCCCCTCAAGACGATCTCCAAAAATCTTCAGAATTTCCCCCCAATCCTCCAATGCGTGCTCCTTCTCTATCTGTGTTTTTCTCCTCTTCACTTCTCCCACCTTTTTTTTTTTTTTTTATATATATGACAGCCCCCTCTTGCAGAATATTTTGTTTCCTTATTTTTTTTAGTCTTCTCCTTCAAAAGCAAATCTTCCCAATTTTGAATTCCCCTCCAAAACCTTCCAAGGGGAGTCCCACTTTCTTTAAACTCCAATGGTAAGTTTCCTTACAAAAGCATGAAATTTTTGAAAGTAAATAATTGAATGAGTAACTAAATAAGTAAACAAACTAGAGGACAATAATAATAAAAAAAATATATATATAATGAATAATCAAGTTAAGAAAAATAATATAAAGAGGAAGAAAACAAATAAAAATAAGAGTGATTGATAATCATAAAACTAAAACTAAGAAATAAAAATAAACAAATTAACAAAAACTAGGCCCCACGAGTCATGCAACCATGTAAGTCATACAAAAAGTGAGTCTAAAAGTGCCTAATGGGCCAAGTGTGCCTAAGTGGGCCTAGAGCGGTGCCTAAAGGCCAAGTGTATCTAAAAACTATCCTAAAAATGAATGAAAAGTCTAAGTCTAAATTAGGGCTGCCAAGAGTCACAATAAGGGATCAAATAATCCCTCAACCAAAATCTCCGAGGTGACTCAGAAAAAGGTAAGTGGTATGAGTAGCCATGGGCCACCAAGAAACTATTGTGGAGCATTGAAAACGAATTTTAAAGACATGTGCTAAAGGGACAAAATTGAGGGTCTACAGTAGGCAACAACTTTACCCTTGTTGAGGCTCGAATATGTATCCAGAATCATCAACAGCTGAAAGATGGCATTAATGCCCTGCTATGGCAGTCATTATCTCTGAGCAGAGCGACAAGCAACTCTATGAGCAAAGCAACATTATCTACTCAAATCCAGAAACTGGGCTCATATGAAAACCAATGACCATGCCAACCAAACCCTTATTTTCAGTCCAAATAAGTTTGAGTGACAATCATCTTCCAGATTAGGAGCAGCCAAAGCTTTCTCAGAGGGTGATACACAGTCCAAGGCATTTTCACAATTCAACACATGTGAGCACAAAAGTATGGGGAATGAAACAGATAAAACAGAGCAAGAACTCAAGAAGTTATCAGGCAAAACCTTGTTTCATGAGTGATGAATGAAATGCCAACTAGTGGGACAAGCAGTAAGCTTTTATGTATTTAATCAAACATCAAGCTCAAAGAAAGTAAACCATATCCCAGTCATTTGAGAGAGAAAACAAAGAAACCAAAGAAAGAACAGAGTAGAATGAACATAATAACAAAACCCATCAAACCATGCTTAAGATCAATGATGTGAAGAGAGGAAAATCAAGAAATACAAAGTGAAAATGCTCATAATGGTCATACCTGAGTCCTCAAGCGAAGATAATATGGCTTGCTTTCCACTCAAACTCTTTCCGGACACCTCTGGTTTTCTCCTCAAGGAACCAACCTACAACTCTCTCCAAGAAAGAATCCCCCAGAAAAATATCACTCTCTGGTTCCTCGTTTTCTCAGAGTCTAGAACACCCTCCAGAAAACTCCTCTGCAAAACTCCCCCCTCAAGCTCCTCTTTCCTCCTCCAAAATATCAAAGAATCTCCCCCTTTTTTCCTAAACGGCAGCCTAAAAAAAAAAAAAAAAACCTTTCCCCCCGAAAAGCACCACCTTTGCCAACCTGCAGCTGGCCTGCTACTCCCCAATAGAAACGCTCCTCCAGACTCTCACTTTTTGAATATTCCCCTAGGTGTCAACCTTTCATTGGCTTATTCAAAACACTATTTGATTCACTGAAGGCCAATTACAAGCTGACACATGATTCCTTGAGATTGTGACACTTTTCAAAAAATAGTTGCAGAAAGTGAGCCCCAATTGGGGGTCTACAAATATGCCCCTCTTCGGTAGAGCTCAGGAGTGTAAGGAATATGAACACTGGAGTGAAAAGCAAGTGTGAATAGTGAGTGGAATGAAGTGAACTCTACCGAAGAACCAAGGAGACCCCCATAGGGACACTAGTGAAACGCAAACTTACTCAGGCTAGCAGATGAACACAAAGACTCTAATCCTAAAAGAAAAGGATGTCACAAAATGTCTCTGAAGCCACACTAAGGATCCAGGCTCCTTCTAAGATGTCTCCAAAAGTGACTCGAAAAATCATATCAAAGATGAGTAACGGTCGAACCACCCTAGAGTACAGACAAGAATGCGTCCAAAAGAGACTGCTTTATGTGGACTACGTGATAAGCACAAGGTAACGAAGTGAGGAAAACTAAGGACGAATGCAAAACCATGAAGGTAAGATTTGCAATGCTAGTGAATATGAATGTCAGGAGCTGCGACTCTGAACGACAAAACTGACTCTAAACACTAAATTGAGAAAAATAATGGCTTTGGAAGCCAAACCAAAAAAAGCTAACTCTAAACACTAAACTAGAAGGTCCATAGGTGAAGACCTATGGTGGTGATACAATAAAAATGCCCATAGATGCCAATCTATGGTGATGAAACTCTCAAAGGCCCACAGATAGAAATCTATGGTGGTGATAATCTCGAAAGCCCAAGGATGAAAATCCATGGTGATGATAACTGATCGAGGCCCATAGATGAAAATCTATGGTGGTGAAAACTGAAATGCCCATAGATGTCTGATCTATGGTGGTGAATCTAAAATGCCCATAGATGAAAATCTATGGTGATAAAAACTGATCAAAGCCCATAGATGAAAATCTATGGTGGTGAATCTAAAATGCCCATAGATGAAAATCTATGGTGGTGATAACTACTGAAATGCCCATAGATGAAAATTTATGGTGGTAAAAACTGATCAAAGCCCATAGATGAAAATCCATGGTGGTGAATCTGAAATGCCCATAGATGTTTGATCCATGGTGGTGAAAACTGGAAGAAGGGGAGATGCCCTAAACAAATTGACGGTAGGGGAATGCCCTTAACAAGATGATAGTAGGAGGATGCCCTAAAAGAGATGACAATAAGGGGAGACCCTAAACAAGTTGATGGTAGGGGGATGCCCTAAATAAGATGACAATAGGGGGATGCCCTAGGTGATAACTCGTAAAGATCGACAAATGGGTCTAACAACCATGAAATCAGCACGAGACATGACAAACCTAAAGAGAGGGGAATGTCCCAGTAGAAAAGCGTTAAATGGGGTATGTCCCAGTATAACGACTCGCAAAGATCAAGAAATAGATCGAGCAATGAGAAAGATCGCAAAAGATCTGATAAACTCAAGGATGGGGGTATGCCCCAGTGTGAAGACCCACAAAGATCAAGAAATAGATCGAGCAGTGAGAAAGTCCGCAAAATATCTAATGAACTCAAGGATGGGGGTATGCCCTAGTGTAAGATAGTAACCAACATAAGACATAAAATGTCACCAAATAAGACACTCTAGGATATGCTCAATGATGATGCAATGAAAAAACACATACAGAGCCTTAATAAACAAATGCTAAAACAAGATCAAACATCACCAAAACTATGCTGACAAAGCAAAACCAAAATAATGGATCAAACAAATGATGACCAAGACTCTAAGTCCGAAATGTAAGCAAATCAAGACACAACGTGTCAACTATCAATATGAGTACATCATCACAAATGTATCAACAATCTAACAGGCCCTACCATCACGCAAGATGTTGAGCCTAATGTCCAAAGGCATGTGAAAACTCAACCAAAAAGCCCAAGACTAGTCTGTATCTTCCTCTGATCAAGAGAGTGGGATAAGGTCATGTAAGATGATGAAATATGTGGGCTCAAAAGATGTAAGGCTCTGATAAGATGGGTGTAGGTATAACAGGGTCCAATGTAGAATGTATGGGTGTGTAACAAAGGAAAGTGGGTACCTAAGTCGGACCAAGTATGTTGAGAAGACTGAACCCAAGGTGTCAATGACTCTATGATCCATCGAAAGTAGCAATCATAAACAGGAGGTGGAGTCTTAATGACAAAATCGGCAAGGTGGTTATGCCCCAGTGTGAGCATCTCCAAATCAAACATCGATGAGAAGAGTACAACTAATCATACATCATCTTATCAAAATGAATCTTTGCTTCTCAAAGTCATAGTGGTAATGTGAAGAGAGTATCTGACCTCCTCTAAAGAAAGAGCATGTCCCAATGTGAACTGGTATCTCTAAGATCAACCGCCAATGAAAGGGTTATGCCCCAGTATAGGGCAAACTCTGAAATGACTAAACTCTGCTGCAAGCTCTCACAAGTGTCTGTGTTATGATCCAATCATCTAAAAAATCTGTCAACAATGATGAGAAGGCTATGCTTCTATAATCACATCAAAGAAATCACCTGGTCATATCTCGTACTCCAATGTGAAAGGAATCTAATCACCTCTAAGGAACAGCTATGCCTCAAAAACCATCATCAACCGAAAAGGGTATGCCCCTATGTAAAATACACTGGATGAAATACGTCAATCATGTCTCATGCTCCAATGTGAAAAAGGACATCTGATATCTTCCGAGTAATGGACATGGCTCAAAAATCCGTCATTGACTGAGAAGAGTATGTCTCGACATAATGGTCATCCGATAAAAAACTCTCTGAGATGGCTATGCCCCAGTGTAGGGTCATACCACAACTCCTAGTCCATCACAATCAGAATGCTCTCGAATCAATCCCAAGTATCGCTCACATAAGAGCTATCAAACACAATGTGTGATGTCATGGTCTCAAGGTGGTCTTAAGACTCAAGACGTAATGAAGGCTAGGGTGATAGGGTGATAAAAATGAAGGGGAAACTAGGCCCAAATACCCAATGATCAAAACCTATGCCCTCGTGTATAAAATGCAACATGTATAGAAAATCTCGTGAGCCATGGACCTGAAGATTCCTACTGTGAACATGGTAACAGTGATGATGCAATGAAGAAAAATTGAACTGATGACGAGATGTATAATGATGATGCGAAGAAAGTATCAAATCTGAAAATGAGGTCATTGTAAGAACGAAATAAGAGGTGAAATAAAAATGATGAATCATAAGTGAAAACGAGGATGATGATGATGTATAGAATACGAGAACAAGTGATGATCCACTCAAATCAAATATGAAAAGAGGTCACGTCAATAACAAACACAATGATGGAATGGACAATGACCCAAAGCTCCTAAGAGAAGGTCACTCATCTCACTCTCAAAACGCACGACAAAGTGAATACAAAGAATGAAGAGTCTCAGAAAGCTCATGTACGAACTCCCATTAACAAACATACTCAATCAAGTGACCCTCAAACATCAATATACACATACTCAATGATAGAGAATACGACACACATGTCCTTTTTATTTTTCTTTTCCATTTTTTTTATTTCATCATTTTCATTTTTTTTATTTTATTTTTTTTCTTTTTTACATATATGCAAATGGGTATACCCCGAACACAAACAAAGAAGCCCTAAAGATGAGGTCAAAAATGGATAAACATGCCCTCAAATGCTAATGTAGCATAAACTCTTTTTTACGGGATGACCTACTCAAACTGAGGATCTCTGGATCAATGTCCACATGATAGATAGTGGAGATGACATGACTACCCTCCATGCAATGAATTGAGGAGGATCACCACTCGGGGTGAAAGAAGATGAAGCGGAACAAACGATAGATATAATAAAGAAGAGGATAAAGAACACAAACCCACGAGATGTGATGAAATGCAATGATGCAATGATAGGAAAAGATAATGAGAAAAATGCGCCCCTAGGTCTAAGGCTCATGAAACTCCTAAACAATGCGTGCATACATTGAAGGGCCCTTATCCCGGTGTAGAAGGTGAGAAAGGCTATAAGAAAGAAAAGGCTATGATGCTCATGCGAGGCTCAAAGGGCTAGCAATGGTCTAGATGTCAATAAAGGTAATAGGGTGTGAGCTAATCGAAATGAAGGCCACCCATCCTGCAACCACGGTCTCAAACATTGTGCTCTCAAGCCCTCAAATGATCAATACTAAATATCGATGTCCATCTGTTATAACCACGTCAACCCTCTAGAATCATGCACCAACTGTACTCCAAATGCTCCATAATAATCTCAAAGATGATCCTCTCAAAGCAAAGTGAATGGTGATCTCATCAGGCACAACTGCCCATCACAAGCCAACCCTCATCATACAAGATCAATCTCTATACTCATGGCAAAATAAGTGACAGTCTCATCAAGAAATTGACCAATCCTCATATTGTAAGCCGCCCAAAGATCATAAGCTATCCCTCGCCATGCAAGAACAACCATGGGCTCAAACTCCTCACACTCTACCTGGTTGGATCAAAGAGGGGATATGCAAAGCTAGAAAAATTGAGGATGGAAAGGTCATATAATGGTCTCAAGGGTGATGCTGTGCAAAGCTCATAATGGATGGATGTAGGTCAAAACAAAGTCAAGGTGTGAGAAGTGAGCAAGGTACTGCTCTGATCATAAGAAGATGTGTCATAGTCTCAAACTCCCTAGGTCAAATCTCTTATCCTAGGCTAATAGGCTCAATATCCTCTATGACAGGTCAAGCCTTAAGACCACAATGTGCAAGTGAAGAGATGCCTTAAGTCAAAAGTACAACACATCATATCACGAAGCACAAACATATGTCCATAAAGGAAAAGACATCTAATGGGATAACCGATGAGTACATCATGCAAAAGAAAGATAACAAAGACAATACTCAAGAATCAAGTTAAAGTCTCTAAAAGTCAAAAGTAAAACAAGAATAAACAAACAAAAACAAAAACAAGTGACTAGTCCTGTCATCACATCTCTGGCCATAGAAGGAACAAAATTTGAGCGCCACTGTACCAAGGTAAGCCAATCATGAGTCAATCGCCCAAGTCAATAAGATCAGGGACTACTGGTGAAAGGGTGTCTGCATGCATGGCCTAAGTTGAGGTAGGGATAGAAAACATATCGGACTGAGGGTGCCCAAATGTCTTAAAATCAACAATGTCCTGTATGGCATGTCGTAGAGCAGTGCAACGATCAGTGTGATGTCCTATTGACTGATGGTACGTACAATATAAATCAAGTCGAAACTGTGAAGGCATAGGATCTGGAAGTGCCCTAGGAGCCAAAGGGGCCAAAAATCCCATGGCCTGGAACGTCTCAAAAACTCTACTCAAGGGTATGCTTAAATCTGAAAAGTGTCTTCGACATCGTCGACGAGGGTGAAGTCGCTCCTGAGGAACTGTAATGACCAAAGGGCCCCGAAGTCGGGATGGAGGTCGTGTCGACGTAGCCAATGAAATGGATGAGGAATGTTGTTGGAGCATTGAATGTGGGCGAGGTCATGGATGTGAGGCACCCAAAGTAACAGTTGCCGGTGAAGTCAAATGTGGCAATGAGGGCATCACTGCTCCTGGAGCTCCTCTTGATGACGATGGATACTCTAACAAAATAAGCTCAATCCTCTCAACACTCCGTGTCAAATCCACCATCATCTCATAAAGAGTAGTAAGAGTAATGGGTGCATCTCGTCTGACATGGTGAGCCTCAGCTGAAGAAGTCTAATCTTGGTGTACTCTGTATCATAACCATCATGCCATCAATCTCTGCTCGGGGACCGGTCACGACACTAAAACTATCCAAGACTCTAAGACAAACACATGCAAGAGACAAAAACAAAGCAACACAAGATGCTACCCAAGATAACAACACATAAAATGCATGATATGAAACAATAATAATAATAAAATAAAGAAAAAAAACAGAAACACATGCCCAAGAAAACAACAATATCACTAAGTGAAATGAGAGTACATCATGCGAAATAATAAGACAATAAGGTCTATTCTCGAAACATATGGTACGAACCCGAATCGATCACTAACTATAAAACGAGACTCAAATATAACGTAAAAGAAAACAAAAACTCAAACGACCAACTAACAATGTAGTCCCAAAATACACCAACAAGGTTTACAATATCAAAGTGTCTGGTGAATATCAGTGCCCTGGGTGTCTCAAACATGATGGTATAAGCCCGAGGGAGGAGGAACTGCATGTGTGGAATAGGCTAGAAAGGAATCAGTAGTCATATCTGGACCAAGATCAGTATTTGTGGTCGATACGGGAAAGCTAACCGTACCACTGTCAATAAGATCCTGTATGGTATGATGTAGAGAAGCACAATAATCAGTACGGTGGCCTGCCATCTGGTGAAATGCACAGAACTCGTGAGCACGAAAACGCGGAGGTAAGGTACTCGGGGATGGCCTAGAGGCCAATGGTACTAAAAAGCTAGTAGCTCTGAGTCGCTCAAAAGCTCTATCCAAAGGCATCCCCAAATCAGAATAAGTCCTTTGATGTCGTCGATGGGGACGAGACTGCTCATGTTGTGGGATACTAATCTGTGGACGCTGTAACTGAAATAAAGGTCGTATTGTGACAATATAAGGATGCATAGAAGGATACTGTTGAACTGACTAAGGATGACAATGCTGTAAAGGTGTGAATCACTCCCAGGTATCTACAGTGATCGTGCATAGGGATGACAACCAGGTCGTCGATGTTGAAAGCTCGCAGAACATATGCCTCTATAGCTCTCAGATGATCCAACAACTCCCTTCCCCTCAGTATCCGGGGAAGGAGCAATATCTGACCATAATCCTCTAGATATGCCATCATCTACATCGAACAAAGCCTGAACCAATGATCTAAAATCTTAGAATGGGGCTCCTGTCAGATGCCAAGCAAACCTAGGATGCAAACTCCTCAAAAACATGCTCATTTGATTTTTCTCGGTAGGTCACTCAATCATCTCTGCAGCCTTCTCCCTCCAGTGGGAGATAAAAGAAGAAACAGACTCATTTGATCCCTATCTAATAAACTCAAGCTCTCTACGTGTAATGCTCGTATCACCACTGAATGAATACTGTCTTAGAAACTCCTATGCTAAGTCCTCCCAACTTCTCCGACGAGATGACTCTAATAAAGCGTACCATCTCTGTGTCGTGCTGCTCAATGACAATGGGAACAAAGTGAGTAACTATGCCTCATCTAGACCAAGAGCCCTCATAACTATGCTATAAAGTCTGAGATGAATACAAGGACATCCAACACCTGTATATCTCTCTATATCAGGCATCCTGAAACCGACTAGCAAAGTGGCCACTGGCATATCGTTAGTGTCATCCCACAAAATCATCTCATCAGGGTCTCTCATCTGTCTAATCCTCTGCTCGAGTCTATCCATATGAGAATGAGGATCCTCAATAACGGTAACTGGTGTGACAATGGGTGGAATGACAATAGCTTGATCATGTGAAATAGTAGGCAAAGTTTGTGTAACTAGCATCTAAACAAGTATAACAGGTGGTACTAAATCATATGGCGTGTCCTTGAGCATTATATGCCTACTCTGCTGAGTATCCATCCTCTAACTCAAACTGGTCAATGCCCCCTGAATCAAAACGACAGAGGTGATAAGCTAACCAATCGAAACTAACTGCGAATCTGGCTATAGCAGCTCAACAATACGAATCAAACTCCATTGCACTCAACCCATGGCAATGAACCAAGAATGGGACTACAAACAGACTCCTACAAAAGAACCAAACAAAAATGACTCAAACATGACTCATGCAACGACATGGGATGCAACGAACAATGACTAATACATGATACAATACAACCCAATACATGATAGGGTGTGATACACAATCATATGGTGACAATCAAAATTTGGATATACGATAGAATCTCTAGAGTCACATGAGTGTCTAGTGTGAGATAACTACAAATATGACTAAAGAATTTCTATCGATGATCCAGAAAATGATCGAGGTGTGAAGAAAATAAATGGGGTGTGAAGAACAACACTATCACGAGATCGATACTCAATCTATAACAAAATATCCTTGATTCAACATTCAACTCGAGCTCCATAAGAGAAAAATGATAAGGTGATCAAGACGTATCTCTCGAAAAATATGTGAATGTGAAAATTTGTCTTTCACCTTTTTGTAATGAAAATATGAGCATCAAGTCGAAAAATCTAACCAAAGATCAAACAAAGAATGAGGTATTGAGCCCGTGATAGGTGTACACTTTAAAAAGATGATCATGAACATATCCTAAAGCATAGAGTAAGTGACAACAAAGTGAAGGGGTGTGTCAAGCCAAGAAATGAGAATGAAAACCCTAGGGAGAAAACATGTTAAACTCATCGAGTGAAAAACACAAACTAAGGTGACAAGACAAAAGGTGATCCAAATCAATACTCAAACTCATGCCGACCTCCGAGCACTCTCAACTGGAGACTAAAAGAGGGAGTGTCAAATCTGAACTGTAGCCACAGAGGCTCTAAAAGCTCTCAGATGCACCCACATGTAGGGATGGAGTCCTAATCAAAGGATCTATGGCTCAATCTACGAGGTCAAAGTGGCTCTAAATAGATATGGGTGGATTTTAAAAGATCCCTAGCAAAAGCGATCATACACTCCAGCGGTACGCAACCATCTGCACGCCTTCGAAGATACGAGGCGCTTCCATGCAAGGTGGTCATCACCTCCACACATGCACTACCTCAACATCCCAGGGGGTTTCCTATGGTGAAACCTCTCAAACTCTCAACGCTTAATAGTCAACTAGAGTACACAATGATGGTGTGGGTGCATCCGAAAACCCTAGGAAACTAAAATAGAAGAGGAAACACACTGGCCACACAAAATATCCATGAAACCTAGCTCCGAGCTATACAGGTCTTCAATGATCAGACTCCAATCGACATCAATGTGTCGGTCACCTCCAAAAGGCTCCCAAACATCGATATAGCCTGTCGCTAGACCCTACTCCTAATCTCTAGCTCGGTCAGAGTACAAGCACATAGAAAGCCTCACACTTGCAATAGTGAGAATTAGAATGAAGTGAATGACCGAAACCAAGAGAGTCGGAGGTAAGGGAATAGATGTGCGACCCACACGGACAAACGACATGCAATCATGCAGAAGGAAGGCAGTCATGCGACGCACAATCAAGCAGAGTACAAAATACATCACTCATGTACACGTACAAGCTATGACGATTAGGATGAATAGTGATACAGATATCATGCTCAAAGATAATCGAGATAATATATAAGCTAGAGAAACGACATGTCAAATCAAACAATATACAACAATGAATCCATAACTGCAAGGTGATCAGAACAATCATGGCAAAAAAAATAAAAAAAATAAAAATAGAATCACTATGCTAATTGAAACAAGATGATCAATCGATACAATCAACATGTTAATATCCCAAACAAATATGGCGATGAAGCATAGAAAAAATAGATATCTCGGAATCCTTAATCAAGACAAAACAATCATCATAATCAGAATATCAATGTCCCAAATGAATACAATATCTGAGCATGTATCCAATGATGTCAAAAACTCTCAATGTGCAATCAAGAAATAGGTACCCACTGATTGACCCATCAAATGCCACATTTGTTTCATCCTAAGTTCAAGCTTGACCCTCTAAACGATCCCCAGCGGAGTTGCAATTTTGTGGACCTCACATTTTGGCTCATACGTTTTCCACTCGATAGCAAGCTTGATTTTTATTTTTTAAAAAATGATTTTATGTGTTAAGAAAATGACTTGGAGTCGCCACTTATTTTTGTTTTATTTTTAAAAGGGCAAACAAAATAAGAAAGAAAACCTTAATTGTGACTCCTTAGTTTGGAAAAGGTGGTTTGTGAAAAATCGGATCGGGCTGTGGGGTTAGGTTACTTATCGGGAAGGTACGGTAAAGACCGTAGCACCCCTCTAAGTCCCTAAAGTTGGGTTTCTACTCATAAAATAAAGCTGATGTGGCAACCAATAAGAAAATCAATGAATACCAAGATGATCAAATGCTGAAAGTCAAATCATATATGGATGATGGTCAGAGTGAGAAAATATGTGTACCTGATCAACAAACGGCAACGCGCTATCATAAAAGGGATTAGTGCATGGTAATGAACACAAAATATGTCATTCATATCACCAAACAAGAAGAATAACCACCAATAGCACGCATGATATTTCATTCAAATTCATTCTTATTTTAAAGAAAATTTATTTGATGTTGGGCCCCCACCAAAACCCAATTTATTTCTGGGTGAATCAATTTCGTAAATTCTATCACTTGGAATTACGAAAATAAACTCACACTTATTTTAAAACATTTTAAAAATGAGGAAAATGTGGAAAAAAAAGACTTGCCGAAGAGGAAATGACAAACTATTTTATTGAAAATGAGATTTTGGAACCTAAAAAAATGATGTCCAAGGATGAAAAATTAGAAAGAAGAAATTATTTGAAAATTCGGAATTTAAAACAATCATTTACAAATTAGAGTTTAAGAAACTATTTTAAAATCAAAGATGAAGAATAAATAAATAAAAATAAGAACACAGGTGACCATGCACTTCATGCAGCAATGATGGGCTCATTCTGGAGTGATACTGTGTTTACTCACTGAAAGGTCATACCTCAACATTTTCGATGAAGAAAAATCAAACCTATCCCCATCCAAATTAGGAACAGCTGTTGACAAATTAGTAAAAGCTGATGATGAATTATTAGGGTTCTGATGTGGGCTCCATCCTTCAACAAATATCCCAAAGTCTGATAACCAAAGAAGTGGTAGATGGCATTGAATTCCTTCCCCTTGCATGTACCTTCCTTCAATCGTTTGTTCATTTTTGACACCATAAGCTGCGCTAGGAACTTCTCTATTGCAATCTGAGATAATTGTACAGTCACCCAATTCTTGTTTGGGCAAATACTTGCGAAACTTGGGCATTTTCTTACTATCTGCTTCTGGAGCTATGGATTTGAACAGATATCCCCACATGGGTAGGTCCCTTGTAACCACATATTTACCCTCGAGTTAGTATCAGTGGGTGGTCAACCTCATCAACCATAGGAATCTCCTCCACATCAGAAACAACATTATGGGATGAGTTAGGTACATCATTTTCCCTAGTTATGGGAACAACAACCATATGGACCTCAGCAGCATCTGAAATAGCATTAGAGGACAGGTTAGGCACAGTATTGTCCCTGCAAACAGGAACGGTATGCTCTTCTCTCATCCTTTCACCAGTATCATTGCTGATTGCTGCTAAAGCAACAGAGTCAGTAACCATATCGACCTCTTCAACAACCGTAACATTGTTAGATGATGGATTAGGCACGCCATTTTCCCTCATAACAGCAACATTGAACTCTTCTGTAAACCTTTCATTGACACCAATACTAGAAGCAACTGAAGTAGCACCATGATAATGTGACTGAAATGGAGTAGCACCTTAGGATGTGGAACTATTTGTGTGCCCAAAAACACCAACACCACTTGACGGCCACGCTGAAAGAGTAGCTCTAGTTGCTAAAGGATGAATGACACCATTCTTTGTTCTTTTCCCTCTAGGTGGTTTATTTACTTCATGAACCAGCCTTTGTCGTGTTGCTTCCAACTCCTTAACCAATCCTCCTCTTCAATCTTAGGTTCTGTGCCACTGCCACCAACAGAAGGGCCATCATCGTCCAAGGCACCGTCGTTGGCTTCAAGACCACTAGCACCCCAATACATCTCTGCGACAATGGGATTGCAGATGCTCTCCAGCTTCTTCATCTTGTCTTCAAACTCATATGCTTCTACAAGCTGGTTACCGTCCAACCATTGAATGGCCTGCTCAACAGCATCTTTAATTTTCTTCTTGTCTGTTGGAGGAAACTTGGTACTGATATTCTCGTCTTTGACAGTGTTCCTCACGTTGTAGGTGTAGTTCTCCAAAGCGTTCTTACCCTCAACCTTTATTTTGTGTTACTCGTCTTCAGACTTGTACTTCTCAGCCTCCTGGACCATATTCTCAATCTCTTCATTGGACAACCTTCCCTTGTCATTGGTAATAGTGATCTTGTTCTTTTGGCCGGTGGTCTTGTCCTCTGCCAGAGACATTCAAGATGCCATTGGCATCAATGTCAAAGCGAACAGTGATTTGAGGGACACCCCTGAGAGTAGGAGGAATTCCAGAGAGTTCGAATTTGCCCAACAAGTTATTGTCCTTGGTTCTTGTTCTCCCACCCTCATAAACCTAGATCAAGACACCAGGTTGGTAAAGTGGCAAACAGGTCTCTGATTGGCTCATTGTAGAAAATTTCAGCACGCTAACAGGTATTTTACATGTAAAACTACATGCAATGCATCCTCTTTTTCATCATTATCAAGTCCTGACAATAGCCTCATTACGACTTGTAACTTCATTTTTCATGCGTGTATATTATGGTATTTTATCAATTTCTTAGCATTGCTCTCTTTCCTCTGTACTAGATTCCTTGCAAAATTTAGTAAAAGCCTCGAGAGCAATATTATCTCCACCATAATAGGCATACCGAGTAGGGTAGGCATAGCAGACATTGCATTCCACGCTGATCTGTTCATTGATGGTTGTTTCATATGGACTACAGAACTTCAGATGGGTGAAAGAAACTGGAGGACAAATTGAGATGAGGAGACAATCCATCTTCACTTCTAAGCCATGGCCTAGAGTTAACCCACTTAAGAGCAGCCCAATCATCATCATAGGCACAAGGGTATGGGTTTTCAGATGCTCGCCGATAATTCAGAGACACAATAACAACCTTGCCAACAAGGCGCCGACAAAGTGTGTCATATATTGCACTATTAGTAGAGGAAAGTTCAAAGCTCCATGTACGTGAGAAGATAGAAAACCAATAGGTGATGAAAGAGTGGCAAAACGGGTAACGGAAGGTGATAAGGGAAGTTGGTTTGGTGATGGGGCCAACTGTGGCATTAGTTGTGATGGATAAGTGAGTCAAATGGGTTCGATGGATATTGGAAAGTGGGTGCATGCGTGAAGGGTCGAAGCAGCCAAGAGGGTAGTGTATGCTACCAAGGATGATTTACAGATTTCTTGGGTTTCAGAGATTGATGATGGAATAGAGCTTGCATTGGAACAAAGGCATGGAGGTTTAGAAAAAGAAGTGGGTAGATGAATGTGAAGGATGAGTGGTGCAGGAGATGGGTATGAGAAGGTTGAATAATGAGAGCAAAGGACTTTGTGGGTATTATGTGATGGAATGAAAACGGATGATGTGAGGTATGGTGACATGCATGGGTTTTGTGAAGGCCATGTATAGCCATGCAAATATGAGGAAGTCGTCATCCACTCATGGTTGTAACAATCTCACAAATTCATCAGGTTCTTTAGCCAAGTATCTCCCACGTCCTCCACCATAGGCACCTTAACCAAGTCCAAATCCTGGTGCAAGACCTCCTCTTCCAAATATCTCAATAAACTACGCATACTGCCCCTCTGAAGCAACTAGCTTCATGAAAGTATTTAGCCTAGTTTCCAATTTAATTAGTGACCATTTGAATACCCCATCTTCAAGTACTTTCCCTTCTTCTACAAAACCGTACCCTTGGAAATATGGACTTTGTACCTCAGTCTTAGCTTTCACCTTTTCCTTAGCACTATCAAAAAGCTTAATCGTTTCTGTAGCATCCCAACCTGAGAGGTCTAATTTCTTAGCCAAAGCAAATGACTAATGAAGTTTTGCCATTTCAAATTGCTGTTGCCCCAAGGCCAACAACCCCTCATAAAAGTCAGGCTTGATAAAAAAGACCGCCTCATACTTCTCTTTGGCTAAAGAATATTTTTCTCTGACCCAGTCATAAGCCACTTAAAGTTGGGTTGCCATTACATCTTTTGTAGCAGATTCATCCAAAGGAAGGTGTTTCCTTGCTGTACACATATGAACATTCCCCCAATTGAAGAAAGCCAATGCAGCTACCTCCTGGAATTTTGGAGCATCCTTGTCAAACAGGCTTTGAGCCTCTTCACTTTTCATTGTCTCCTTAAGAGCTTCAGAACAGAGCTCCATCCCAAGCTCATGTAGGTCAATGTGAGCATCTAGGTCAATACCAACATGGGTTCTGAACAGTTGCGTAAACCCAAAGAGCCAATCATCCATCTCCACTTCCTTGGACTCAGGGTCCTCCGAAGCTCCAGCTTTCTCCTTTGGAGCTTCCTTTTCTGTCTTTTCAATCTCTGTACCTGCAGTGTCCAGCACTGAATCACCTAGTGAAGAGTGAGAGTCATTATCCTCTCCCTCAAGCCCCTCACTCTCAGGAGGCCTCTTCTTCTCTGTTAACACTCTCAGTTGAACATCCAAACCCTGTTCTTGAAGTGACAGTATCTCATATCTGATGGGTAGGCAACAACTTTACCCTTGTTAAGGCTTGAATATGTATCCAAAATCATCAACAGTTGAAAGATGGCATTAATGCCCTGCAATGGCATTCATTATTTCTGAGCAGAGCGACAAGTAACTCCATGAGCAAAGCAACATTATCTACTCAAATCTAGAAACTGGGCTCATATGAAAACCAATGACCATGCCAACCAAACCCTTATTTTCAGTCCAAATTAGTTTGAGTGACAATCATCTTCCAGATTAGGAGCAGCCAAAGCTTTCTCAAAGGGTGATACACAGTCCAAGGCATTTTCACAATTCAACACATGTGAGCACAAAAGTATGGGGAATGAAACATATAAAACAAAGCAAGAACTCAAGAAATTATCAGGCAAAACCTCGTTTCATTAGTGATGAACGAAATGGCAACTGGTGGGACGAGCAGTAAGCTTTTATGTATTTAATCAAACATCAAGCTCAAAGAAAGTAAACCATATCCCAGTCATTTGAGAGAGAAAACAGAGAAACCAGAGAAAGAACAGAGTAGAATGAACATAATAACAAAACCCATCAAACCATGCTTAAGATCAATGATGTGAAGAGAGGAAAATCAAGAAATACATAGTGAAAATGCTCATAATGGTCATACCTGAGTCCTCAAGCGAAGATAATACGGCTTGCTTTCCGCTGAAACTCTTTCCGGACACCTCTGGTTTTCTCCTCAAGGAACCAACCTGCAACTCCCTCCAAGAAAGAATCCCCCAAAAAAATATCACTCTTTGGTTCCTCGTTTTCTCAACGTCCAGAACACCCTCCAGAAAACTCCTCTGCAAAACTCCCCCCTTAAGCTCCTCTTTCCTCCTCCAAAATATCAAAGAATCCCCCACTCTTTTCCTAAACGGCAGCCCAAAAAAAAAAAAACCTCTCTCCCCTTAAAAACACCACCTCTGCCAACCTACAGCTGCCTTGCTACTCCTTAACAGAAACGCTCCTCCAGAATCTCACTTTTTGAATATTCCCCCAGGTGTCAACCTTTAATTGGCTTATTCAAAACACTATTTGATTCACTGAAGGCCAATTAGAAGCTGACACATGGTTCCTTGAGATTGTGACACCTTTCAAAAATTAGCTGCAGAAAGTGAGCCCTAAATAGGGGTCTACATAAACATTACAAAACTAACTTCAAAACACACACACACACACACACACACACACACACACACACACACACACACACACACACACACACACATATATATATATATCTTGTTCTTATGGTATCAATCATAAAAAACTTCAATAAGCAAACACAAAATCGGCATAAATAGCTTCAACAAGCAAACACAAAATCTAGTATTATTATTACGATTTTTTTTCAACAATGGTTCAACCTCAAAACAACCCTATTATCATAAACGTTTTTCCACTTCAAATTTATTCGAGTCAATATGTTTAATTTTTTACTAACCTATTTATAATTTAATTGGTCTTTTAAACAAGTCATATGATTCAATGGATTATGCTTATAAACAGGTTAATCAACATGATTATTATATAGGTTAATTCGTGTTATATAAGTCGATAGGAAAAATGGGTTATATAAATAAAAATTTAATCTATTTATTAAATGGGTTATATAAATAAAAATTTAATCCAAACACAATTAATCAATCAATGAAAAATGTGTCAAATTCTAATTATATCAATCTTTCCTAACCCTAATAATTTCCAAAATCAATTCCTTTAATCTAGCATTAATGTGTAGATTTGTGTGGAAGTTGGAGAGGAGAAGAGGGAAGAAAAAACAGATGAAGAATGGGTGGAATGTTTAGTTGCTTAAGGCTAGATGTGATAGGAGTTTGGGGAAGAGGAGACTTGAGTAGGTCATATGTGGCCTCCCATTTGGGTTTTCTACCAACAAAAGAGCGGCACTACAATGACCACTTTCCTGCCCTAATTTATGTTCCATACTTATGTACATTATTAATTCTCCATCGGGCTTGCGGCTTTATTGTCAATAGTTTCATTTTTTCTTTAATTTTCTTAGGAATCCACATGGACCAGAAATTAACATGTGGGATTAGACCATTTGACTATAAATGGGTCGACTTGGTGGTAACAAAGTTGGGCCTTGCCAGCATGGTATTATTATAATATGTGTGGCCTATTACATGGTTGAAAAATATGTCTATTGCTCTAAATACCCCTTGAATATATAATTGAAAGTCTAATAAGGAACATCGAGAGGGGGTAAATGGGTAATTTTAAAATTTAAAAAAAATAGTTGTAAACTATGATCACTTTTCTTATCCAAAATATTATAAGGATAATCTGGATATCCAAATAAGATTTTACCCTAATAAAAATATTATTTTTATGATTAATTAATATCTAAAATTAATAATATATGTTGAAATATGTTAGGAATAATAATGATAACCAACGAAATAACCAAACTAACAAACTCAACAACAATCCCAACAAATCAATCAAAGATATCGTAAGAGAAGTTAGGGATAATAATAATTGGTTATAGCTATAACAACCATAGCCACCAATATTACCAACCCAACAACCTCAATAACAAATTAACCAACCAATTCAATATCTTCAATCAGAATATAAGCATGAATAAATATAAATATGAATCTTTTGGGATTGTCCTGCAAAATATTAGGTTAAAACAAATTAACCAATACTGGGCAATTCAAACGTAACATCAAATATAAAGAAATAAACAATGAGACAAGAGATTTTTACAATGAAAACCTTCACAAACCGTGGAGATAAAAAAAACCACGAGGTCTAAAACCTATCAATCAAAATCCACTATTCGAAATCAAGTCACATAGATTTACCTGGCCGCTTTACCCTAAAAACTTATTCTCTAGTACCTAGAACTTGATCCATATCTACAACATAACAACTACTTGTTGCTCCCTAATAGATCTTTTGATCCCTTCAAAGGGATTACGATCTTCAACCAACAATTCAAATAATCGAATCCTTGAATAAAAGAATGGGAATGGTGTAGCAAATTAGGCTTTCCTCTCAAAGAGTACTGATAAAGAATGAGAGGTCTTTAACAATTAGATCTCTACGATCTCTAATCTCTTAACCCGAATCTCTAACCCTCAAAGAATTATAAAGGAGGTATTTATAGGCAAAAACCATAAGGATTTCAGTATCACAAGTTTCCAAATTAGAGTTGGATTGAAATTCATTCAAAATACATTTCTAAACTCGACAGGACTATCATGACTACTTGAGCGAACTTAGACTGCTAGCCAAAGCGCTCCAACCTCTTGAGCACTCTAATTGCTTGAGTGGTCTTTACTTTTTGAAAAAACATTTTTTAAAAACCTTTTAAGCTCAAAAACAATACTGAACCTTTTATACCTCAAACAAGCCTTTATATGTCATAGACATATGTGACTTCCTAGTTAGACGAATAACAACCCTTGATCTTCAATGGAAAGTAAATCTAAAAAGACTTCTATAACCAAACAAAAATTGAAACAAAATTGCCAACATATAAACAAGAATCAATTTCCTAACACATGGGTAACATCAATTGATTACTTTGCATTGGAAAGTACTTTTTAGTTTTTTCATGAATAAAAAGAAATAAAGAGAACATTTAAAAAGGTCGAGTTGCAAAATACAAAACCTAACAAAAAAAAATACCACATCTCATTGACACATATATATTTTAGGTTTTATTGTTTTATATCAAAATTTAAAAATAAATTAAAGATAAAATTTAAAAGATAGAGTTCCAAAATACTAACCTAACAAAAAAAAATACCACATCTCATTGACACACATATATTTTAGGTTTTATTTTTTTATATCAAAATTTAAAAAGAAATTAAAGATAAAATTTAAAAGGTAGAGTTCCAAAATACAAACCTTACAAAAACAATTACCACATCTCGCTGACAAGTATATATTTTAGGTTTTATTGTTTTATATCAAAATTTAAAGGAATGATGTGTAGCTAGTATGCTTTAGAGACATGATGCTTTGAGCGCTAGTGGAAGATTGTTAGGATAAAGCCCTTGAAAGCATGACATGATGTAATAAACTTGTAGATTTTGTTATTTATTAATTTCAAATTCACTTTTATCTATCCTAATTCCATGCATTATATCTTTTAAACCATTTTGGTTAGCATATCTTATATTGTATATGACTTGAGTACACTACGAGTTATATAAAAGAGGCAAATCATGGGTTCCTTGTAAGTAGATGATATGTTCATTTTCAGTTCATGTGACCCATTAGAGGTTGTAATGCACTACTTCTTAATTTGATGGATGGCTAGTCTTTACCATCATGATGAGTTTCCCATGGTGAGTGCACTAGTGTGTATGGTTACACTTTAAACAAGACCTACAGTGAGTCATAACATAAGATTATCAAGTAGTCAATTCATCAAGCTACTTCATTATATTGTTTCTCAACCTTGAGAGAATATTGAGTTTATACTAAAGTTAGCAATGGCTTTGACCTATAAGTGAGATCGTATGTTGACCATATATTATTCCCTATTGATGAAGGGAACAACTTGGATCTCTCCGTTTCCCAAGTCCGGATCAAGTTAGGAACATGCATAACTATCCTATGTTTTTTCTAAATCCTATGCACAATGAAAAAAAAACACATTTTTATGCTTTAAAAGGATTCAAAAAGTGCTAAAGAAAGCCATACCTTAGATTGGGATGTTCCCGAATCAAATCCACATGGTGATAATGGAGATCGAAATCGCAGAAGTCTCGTAAACCTGAAGTCTTCAGCCCGATGACTCAAACCTTGATCTTAGCACACTTTTAGTGGGAAGGAAAAGAGAGTGGAGACTATGGCTCTCAATCTCTTTGGATGGTGGAAGACAAAATCTATGGAAACCTTAACCCTTAGGGGGTATTTATAGGGTTCTTAAGTGGGCTTAAGTGACTTGAGCCCACATGGGCTTGAGTCATTTAATCTAGCCTAAAATGGGTTCTAATTCATTAATTAACCCAATAGGGCCTAAAAATTAATCAATTAGCCCAATCCAAAGACCTTGTTCACTTACCCTTGCGCAACCTTGTGTAATTACCAAAATGCCCTTATGCACAAAAGTAAACCTAGAGTCAATCTGACCCTTATAATCCATGCCGACAAGGTATATGAGCTTAGAGCAGGGACCATCGGGACCCACAGGAATACTGGCTCCCTCATAATCTAATTCTAAAGTTGATTCAACATCTCACTATAGAGAATCAATCGAACTCCAGTATCCTAAGTAAATAACAATGAGACACCAAGTGCTTAGGTCCCTGACTTGCTATCCATTGTGTTTAGTCTCTCCATGAACTGGAGTTTGTAGTCTACCAAGCTAAAATCTATCAGCCTTTCAAGATTACCTCTACTATATTTGAGTTACAAATCCTCCTATTGTGTGTTCAATTGACATATCTTAGCTCTCAAAAGAGCCTATGTCAAGTTCCACTTAAGGAACTACTATGACCATAGTTTCTATGAACACATCTCCTTAGGATCACCCAAGGGGACACACTTTTGTTAGGATAAAGCCCTTAAAAGCATGACATGATGTAATAAATTTGGAATTCATTATTTATTTAATGATGTTTTAGTTTGACTTTTATCTATCCTTATTCCATGTATTATATTTTATGAGCATTCTTGTTTGCATATTTTGCATTGTACGTGACTTAGGTACATTAGGAGTTGCACAAAAGATCTAAGTCATAGGTTCCTTCCAAATAGATGACTTGGTCACAACCGGTTCATGGGTCTAGGCAATCCATGAGAGGTTTTAGAGCACCACCTCCTAATTAGAGGAATGATTGGTCTTGGCTATCGGGATGGGTTTCCCATAGTGAGTGCATTAGTGTGTGTATGGTTACACATTGGATACGACCACTTATAGTGAGTCATGACTTAAGGCTATCAAGTAGTCATGACCTCACCAAGCTACTTCATTGTGTTGTCTCTCAACCTTGAGAAAATATTGAACTTGTGCTAAATTTAGCAATGACTTTGACCTACGAGTGAGATCGTAAGCTAATCATATATTCTCTATCGATTGGATCATTGTTGATGGAAGTCAATAACAGTAAGTATTCTTAATAGAGGCACCATGATATCTCTTGGGATTGAGACAACGTGTCCTCTTGGGTGATCCTAAGGAGATGTGTTCATGGAAACTATGGTCATAATAGTTCCTTAAATGGAACTTGACATAAGCTCTTTGAGAGTTAAGATATGTCAATTGAACACAAGATCTGTAACTCAAGGATGGTAGAGGTAGTCTTGAAAGATTGATAGCTTTCACCTTGTTAAACTATAGACACCAGTTCATGGGGAGACTAAACACAATGGATAGTAGGTCACTGACCTGAGTACTTGGTGTCTCGTTGTTATTTGCAGTTGATTCTCTATAGTGGGATGTTGAATCAACTTTAAAATTGGATTATGAGGAAGCCAGTATTCCTATGGGTTCCAATGGTCCCTACTCTAAGCTCATATATCTTGTTGGCATAGATTATAAAGATCAGATTGGCTCTAGGTTCACTTTTGTGCATAAGAGCGTTTTGGTAATTATGTAAGGTTGCATAGGGGTAAGTGAACAAGGTCTTTGAATTGGGATAATTGATTAATTAGTAGGCACTATTGGGTTAATTAACCAATTAAGACCTGTTTTGGGCTAGATTAAGTGACCCAAGTCCATGTGGGTTCAAGTCACTTAAGCCTACTTAGGAACCTTATAAAGATCCTCTAGAGGTTAGGGTTTCTATAGCTTTGGTCTTCCACCATCTAGAGAGATTGAGAGCCATTGCCTCCATCATCTTTTCCTCCCCATCGGAAGTGTGCTAAGATCAAGGTTCAAGTAATCGGGAAAAAGATCGTGGATTTACGAGATCTACTACAACTTGGGAGTTATCTACGTTGATTAGAATCGATCCGAGAACATTTGGATCAAAGGTATGTGGCTTTATTCTCTAGATCTATGTTTTCTTTGGTATTCTTATTGTTTTTGAATACCTGTTTATGCGTTGCGATAGATTTAGAGAGCCTAGGATAGAGTTGCATGCACTCTACACGATCCAGGGCATGGGAACAGAGTAATTCGGGGTTCCCAACAACTGTCTTAATCCCAAGATATATCATGGTGCCTCTACTAAGAATAAATATTGTTATCGACTTCCATCAATAATGACCTGATCCATAAGGAATCTATGATTAGCTTACGATCTCACCTATAGGTCAAAGTCATTGCTAAATTTAGCACAAACTCAATATTCTCTTAAGGTTGAGAGACAACACAGTGAACGACTTATAAGGTCATGACTACTTGATAGCCTTAAGTCATGACTCACCATAGGTCTTATCCAATGTGTAACCATACACACTAGTGCACTCACCATGAGAAACTTATCCCGATAACCAAGACCAGTCATCCCTCCAATTAGGAGGTGGTGCATTATAACCTCTAATGGGTTGTTTATATCCATGAATCAGTTGTGAACAAGTCATCTATTTGTAAGGAACCCATAACTTAGATCTTCTGTGCAACTCCTAATGCACCTAAGTCATGTACAATGCAAAAGATATAAACAACAATTCTCATAAAGTATAATACATGAAATGAGGATAGATAAAAGTGAAACTTGAACGTCATTAAATGAATAATGAATTCCATTTTTATCACATCATGTCATGCTTTTAAGGACTCTATCCTAACAATTGATTGAGTCATTATTGATGGAAGTCAGTAGCAATAAGTATTCTTAATAGAGCCATTTAGATTAAGAAAAAGTGTTAGGTGATCCTAAGGTGTATTCATGTAAACAATGGTTAAAATAGTTCCTTAAGTGGAACTTAACATAAGCTCTTAAAAAGCTAAGACATGTCAGTTGAACACATAATGACAAATTTTTAACTCAAGGATAGTAGAGATAGTCTTAAAAGACCAATAGTTTTCATCTTGTTAAACCATAGACATAAGTTCATAGGAAGACTAAACCCAATGGATAGTAGATCATGGACTTGAGCATTTAGTGTCTCGTTGTTATTTACATAGAGTGCTAGAGTGCAATTGATTGTATATAGTCGGATGTTGAATCAATTTCGCAATTGGATTTTGAGGGAGTTAGTACTATTTTATGGGTTTCAATGGTTCTCGTTAGAGCTCATATATCTTGATGACATGGTTTATAAGGGTTGAATTGGCTCTAGGTTCACTTTTATGCATAAAAGCATTTTGGTAACTATATAAGGTTACATAGGGGTTAGTGAACAAAGTCTTTGGATTTGGTTAATTGATTAATTAGATGACCCTATTAGGTTAATTAATCAATTGTTACCCAGTTTGGACTAGATTAAGTGACCTAAGCCTATGTGGGCTCAAGTCACTTAAGCCTATTTAGCATCCCTATAGATACCCCCTAAGGGTTAGGATTTCCATTACTTTTTTGTCTTCCATCTCCAAGGAAAGAAAGAGACATAGCCTCCATCCTCTTTTCCTCCCCACCAGTTGAGAGTCAAGATTAAAGAAGAGTCATCAAGTGAAAAATCTTGGGTATTCAAGACCTTTGATGACAACGATCTTCATCTTCACCATGTGGAATAGATTTGAGAACATCTAAATCTCAAATATTGTTATCTGTAGCACTTTTAAAATCTTGTTTATGATTAAAAATGTAATTTTCTACTATGCTTAGGATTTAGAAAAGCTTAGGAAGCTTTTGCATGTGCCTAACCTAATTATGAGATAAAAAAATGAAGAAATCTAGGTTTCCCTACAATTAGAGACTCAACAAAAAGGTTATCAAGCTTGAATTTATATAAACCATCATAAAGAGTACCAAAACAAATGAATGATTAAGTTTAAACAAATCAAAAACATTCATTCCCAAATTTTAAAGAATATCTATTTGAATCAAATCTCAATTAGGAAACTAAATTTTGGGAAACTGAAGGGACATAAAGAGTATGAAAAAGGTCTAAATGCTTCATAGTGTCTAAAATCAAATGATAGTTTCGAATGGATTCAATAAGAGCTTTGACTTGGTTTCCAATGCAAATAAACTTTTCATTTGGATTTGTGGTCTAGGTCATAAGGAATCCCTGCATCATATTTGAAACATGAGTAGTATAACCAAAATCAATTCACCAAGTATTATAAGGAACTTCAACCAAATTTGATTGGAAACTAAAGCACTAGGCTTACCTTTCTTTTTGAACCATGCCTTATATTTTAGACAATCTTTTTGTGGATTTAAGCAAATTACACTTTTATCTTTAATGCTCCTTGCTTGCCCTTTCCATTCTTCTTTTCAAGTTTCTTTCCAACTCCTTGTTAACTTATGAGATTACTTAAGTGAATTCCTTGTTTTTTAAGCCTTCCTTCCTCCTGAATAAGCATACTTAAGTTGCAACTCATTTGCATTTCACTTATCCTTAATAGTGTTGTAATTTATTTGGAATGGACCATATTCAAGAGGTAATGAGTTAATGATAAACTGCACAAGGAAATTCTAACTTACTTCCAATCCCATGGGCCTTAGTTTTGTTACTATCTTTATCATCTCAATGACATGCTGATGCATGGTACATGAACCATCAAACTTAATGGTGGTCAAAGTACCCATTAATGTACAAAAAAGTGACTTATTGGAAAAATCAAACTGAGAGTGCTCTTCAACAAACTTCATATATTCCTTAGTACTTTCAGTTTTAGGAATTATGGACTTGATGTTGTTTGTTATAGTCATTCGCATGAACATTAGGTTTAGTCTATTTGATCTTTCCCAAGCTTTATGGAAAGAACTCTATTCATCACTATTGGAATCAATAATAGCAATTGGTTTCTCAATTTTAAGTGTCAAATCAAGATTCAAAACACTCAGGTGAAACTAAACTTGTTCACACTAATAAAGAAAATTAAGTTCATTAAATGTTACAACAGACAAAACTTGCGAATGAAGAGGAACAGGCATAGATACTGCAATAAATATAGTGTTAAAAAATTAATGCTTCGAGTTACAAACTTAAACACATAGAGAGAGGATTGGTTTATATATATGTATACACCCATTATTCCACTTTCTATCAAAGTGGACAGTTAGTTCTCAATATTTTCTCAAAGCTAACCAATAAGATTTTAGAAAATATTATTTATTTATTAAATCATAATTGATATAAAAACTTGATGGCACATGGGTCACTTCATCAAAATATGCTTAAAGAAATAGCTGCAAAGGAGCCATTGGAGGATCAAGAAGTATTGCAAAATACCCCAAGAAGTGGAGAAGTGCTTAATTTGAACTTGACTTTGTTATTTTTGCAATGAATCATTGGAAGCATTTTGAATAGGAATTAATAATAGAAATTTTTGTCAATAACTTAAGTGGATGTGGTATCAGAAAACTAATTACACTTAAGTTATAAATTATTGAGAATCTACTTGGATATAGTAGGGATGACGATAAAAAACCCATGGGATGGTTTCCCTATAGGGATCTACCTTTAATAGAGGATGGTCATAATCGAGGATGGGGAAATATATTATTATTGTTGTTGTATAATTTTATATTTATAAAATTTTTAAAAATAATAAGTTATGTAATAAGTATTTGTTTATTATAATTTTATATTTAAAATTAAAAAACCTAATGGGGATTTCATAACCTTGTTTAGCTTAATCTAAACTAGGGAATGAGACGAGGATGTGGAATACATTTATAGGGGAGATGGGACAAGAAGCCTTTCGTAACCCTGTGCCCCGTTTACATCTCTAAGTTGATAGTCTAATAATTTTATGTGAAATTAGATTTTAATTGGTTAGAGGAAAACTAAGGTGGTGTTTGTTTTTTTACTTAATTCTAAATAGAACCTTAATACTTAATAGTATTAAATATTAGGTTGTTTGTTTTTGTAGTATTTTATTTCTATTAAGTATTAAAAAGTAAAAAAAACCATTGTGTTATTTTTTCTATTTAGAAAAAGCCACATATTTTGGCTTTTTCTATTTAGTAAAAAGTTTATAATAAGTCATGAAAAAGTAAAAAAACAAACAACCTAAATTCTAAAATTAAATGGTTTTCAGCAAAAAGCCAAAAAAACAAACACCACCTAAGTCAACTGGTTTAACTTGGATATAATACACCCTTAAAGGTCAAACCTTTCATCTGTGTTCACCAATGCTTTTAGGTAATTTAGATCCCCATGCAGATAATATTCACTATTTAGCCCATATGACATTTCAATCTCATAATTTCTGATGCATGATGTAGGATTTTACAGTAGATATTCTGGAATAGATGGTATATAATGAAGATAAGATTTCACAATTTTTAATACAAGTATAATGTCCTCATTGTATTTCTCGATATTAGGGATTGTATACCTTGGAACTGAGAGTTATATCCTTTGGGATTACGGGTTGTATCATGGAAATGAAGATTAGTCAAAACACTCACTTAGACTCCCACATCGGATCGGATGTTTTGAATCAAATTTCTTAAAACTTTAAAACAGAATTATACAATAAAGTAATCCACTATACTTAATTGATGCAATATCTCATAAAATTATTGAGAGTGAATAAACATTGCTCATTATTCTCTCGTATCTAGGATAAGGCACATCATGTCTGAATTAAAATGATTTTATGTAAAACTTTGAGAGTGAATAACATTGCTCATTATTGATATACGCTCAGTTCCTCATCCATTCATTACTCTCAACTCTTTTCTCATTGACAACCAAGGTCTTATCGCATGCCCGAACAATTAATTACTATCTGGGATTTTATTTCACACACATTATACAGTTTTACGAGACAACTAATTCAACAACATATTTGATTTATTCCTTACACTCCCAATCAAATGGGTGAATTGATAAAGTCCATAACTAATTATTGTCCGGAATTTTCCATAACGAAAGATATAGCTATAGCCAAACTGCGACCTAAATAATTTCTTCCATCAAGCCCCACAAAGTCGGCCACAAGAAACTCAGCAAGGATTCAATTAACTAGGTGGTTCCAGCATACTAGTTGATGAAGTGGTTCCTCTCTTCACAAGTAGAACAATGTCTATTCTCTACCATTCTTTTCACATTTCAAACTCTAGTCAGCTGGTTGCCTTTGGATTAGGATACATGTAGGACGGGGCTACTGGGGCATCCTATTTGAACTTGGCTAATTTTAAATGGACACGTATACGAACAGTATGAAGAGCTGGCCATGTGGGAGGTAAGACGATTCATAAACGAGTTGAGTCAATCCATGCATAAAATCATTGCATCTTGTTATATTTTTTCTTTGAATTTTCACATCGCTTCGTTTGTACATAAAATCATCCTGTGTAGTGTTGTGTTTTTTCTTTGAATTCATTGTTGATCCAATCCGATTTTTAAATGAGAGAATTCCTTTTATTATTCCTAATGCATGCATGGTTTGAAAAAGACGTACATGGTGATAAGTTCAGAAGAAATAATCATTTTTTAAGATAATGAAAATTGTCAAAAATAACCTTCTCATTAGATAATATTATTGCAACAAATTTGGACATGTAAAAGATTCTTGTCGAACCTGAGTTGTCACTTAGATAAAAATTAGTGTTAGTCCAACCTTTGAATCTCAATTACTCAAGAATTAATTGGCTTTTAATTCTTCATTCCCTTTATATTAATGAAAAATCTGCCTTAATTTATTGTTGCATTGACTTTTCTATTCCATCTTTGATTTTTGTCTGACAATTGATTAATTCAACACCGTACGTACACACAAACAGATATGCACTAGTTAAGCTCCAAGATGGTTAGACGGTTGAGAAGTCTCAAACTAAAAAGTTGATAGTTAAAGAAATTGTTACCATAAGTTGTTAGAAACTGTTAGCAACTTTATTTGTATATAAACCTAAAAGATCAATAACAGAAAGTAATGTGGATTTTCTCCTTCAAATTGCTCCATCAAGATTTCTCTCATCATAGAAGAAACAAAAACATTTTTTTATTCTCAAAACAAAGTGTTTATAATATATAGATTTGGGCATTATGTTGTCCTCTTAAACCAAACATTAGATAGAAAATTGTAAAGGTTGAAGTTGAATAGGTAAAATAGTATATTAATAATATCTTTAGTAATAATAACTCGGTTAATTATTAGTTTATAATATACTATTCTCTTTCTTTCTTTCGTTTTTTTGGTGTTTTTTTTTTGGCAAACAATTTGTAACTTTGAATTGAATTTCTTAAATTTTAATCCAATAGACTTTGGAGAATGAAAAGATTTAAATGAAGATGAAGAGGGTAACAATAGTGTATTTTCATATATTAATAATAACAACAACAAAAAAATTAAACAAAACACATCCATTGAAAGAATAATATAATCAAAGTTATTATTTATAAACTTTATTGATATTATAGATTGATATTATTCATATTATACTCATATACAACATATGATCAACAATAACAATGACAAACATGACGACCACCAGATAATTTTTTGCACAAGCCGCCCTTTGAACATTCTATGATATAGTATTCCAACATTTTCCACCATTTGGATCATCATCTTTGCCATGAGCACAGTGTCCAAGTTCTAGGTGATCTTTGCAACACCTTCCATCTTGTTGACTAACCACTTCCTTGCAAACTGAAAACATGAATAGCAAAACTCATCAATATGACATGCATTATAATCAATTGACTTCATTCCTAAAATTTGTTACATAATTTCTAGAACTTCTTTTCTACAAATGTGCATACATAAATACATCATCAATTATTAAAAAATATTTATTTTAATACAATTTTTTTTCTACATGTTTTCTAGGTAAAATTAATATGAAATATAACTTCATTGAATAATCATATCTAATGGAAATCATATGAAAATTATTCAATAAATGGAATCTACAATTTTGAAATCAAAGATTTAAAAATCATTCTATTATAATATTAAAAAGCCCAAACTTACAATTAAAATAATGGAAGTTTGAAAGATGGATAAAAGAAAAATTATTTATATAAGTGGTATATATAAAAACCAACCTAGGGACAATATGACAACCATTGCAAGGAAAAATGATCCGAAACTCCTTGATTTGGCCATCTCTTTCACCTTAAAAATTTGGTTGTAGTTTTTCACTAAAATTTGAGTGTGAAACCACTGAAAAACTTGAAAGAAAGATGAAGAGAAAGCACCTGAAAAGAGAGAAGTTTTTTGAAAATTATTCTCATATCTTTTTTTTTTCTTATAGGTGATTCTCTATTTATATGTATTGAATGTTACAACCTTATATCAAAAGTAACTATAATTAATTACAACTGTATATGGTTTAATATGGTGAAAAAACTCAATTATAGGAAGACTTACAATGAGTAAAGAATATCAATAAAAGAAAAGAGAAGACTAACCAAAAGAAATTCAATCTTAAAAAAAATATTAATTTCAATCAACTTTGTAAAGTCAATCTATCTGCTAATAAAGTATTTGAATAAAAAGAGAATTAATTTTAATAGAAAAAGGAAATAATTTACTTGCTTAGACATGGTTTCTCTTAATTGCCTTTAAATTCTAAAGTTTCTCTTTTTATGATTCATTAATAAATTATATTTTTAAATATAATATAATTTTAATTCAACTTAAATTTTATAATATTATCAAAATTTATAATAAGTCAGCGTATATAATAAAGTCTGTTAACGTAAATAGTTAGATAAAACTATATTTTATATTAAAAAAATTAAACAATATATAATTTAGTATAAAGATAAAAGTGTAGACCCTCTTGTGGACCAAAGTTTTTTCTTACCACTTGCTGGCCACCTGGGAAGAGTTGGGCATCTCTATAGAAGGGAGTGGGGGACGGCTTCCATAGGGTGAGCTACATGCATGGGACGTGTGACAAGGATGTAACCACCTTGCCATGGTGGTGGTATAAGCAGTGGAGCTAGTGGAGGCTGAGCAGTAAGCAGTGGAACGGGAACAGGTAGAAGCTTATAGAGGAAGAAAGAAAAGCTGGAACTGGGGGGGAATTTACAAAAAAAAATAGAGGAGTACTAGTGGGAAGAACGGATGAGACTTTTTGGGGAGAGCTTGAGAAAGAGAGCTAGAAACTGGGCTCAAGGGGAGACCTATCGCTACAACGTTTTTTTTGTTTCCGATTCTCTTCACTATTTTGCTCCATTTTCTATTTATTTTTTTTAGCATTATCGTGTTGACTGAGAGTGGGCGTTGAGGATTACATGTTTGTTCCGACTGATCTCTAAGTTGTTTTGATTGTGTTATAGTGTTCACTTCTTTTTATTTGGTTTTATTGGGACTAT
The DNA here is from genome assembly GCA_011039315.1 of Vitis labrusca. Classification (NCBI taxonomy): domain Eukaryota; kingdom Viridiplantae; phylum Streptophyta; class Magnoliopsida; order Vitales; family Vitaceae; genus Vitis; species Vitis labrusca. The sequence continues at coordinate 78,026 of JAAKHE010001033.1, forward strand.
GACCATAGTAGTTCCTTAAGTGAAACTTGACATAGGCTCTTTAAGAGCTAAGATATGTCAATTGAACACACAATAGGAGGATTTGTAACTCAAGGATGGTAGAGGTAGTCTTGGAAGGCTGACAACTTTCACCTTGTTAGATTATGGACACCAGTTCATGGGAAGACTAAACACAATGGATAGCAGGTCACGAACCCGAGTACTTGGTGTATCATTGTTATCTACATAGGATACTGAAGTTCAATTTATTCTCTATAGTAGGATGTTGAATCAACTTTAGAATTGGATTCTAAGGGAACCAGTATTCCTATGGGTCCTAATGGTTTCTACTCTAAGCTCATATATCTTGTTGGCATGGATTATGAGGGTCAGATTGGCTCTAGGTTCACTTTTGTGCATAAGGGCATTTTGGTAATTATGCAAGATTGCACAGGGGTAAGTGAACAAGGTCTCTGGATTGAGCTAATTGATTAATTAGTAAACCCTATTGGGTTAATTAATAAATTAAGACCCATTTTAGGATAGATTAAGTGACCCAAACCCATGTGAGCTCAAGTCACTTATGCCCACTTAAGAACCTTATAAATATCCCTTAGAGGTTAGGGTTTCTATAGCTTTTGTCTTCCACCATCCATAGAGATTGAAAGCCATAACTTCCACCATTTTTCATCCTCATCGGAAGTGTGCCAAAATCCAGGTTCGAGTTATCGGGAGGAAGATTGTGGGTTTACGGAATCTACTACGACTTTAGAGTTATCTACGACTTTTCTCTCTTCATGTTCTTCTCCACATCACTTCCCATTTTTAGCAATCTCCATCACCACGCTGCCGACGCCCTCAGTCGCTGTCAAGAGCCATTGTTAGTTGGCAACCCCTTCTCATTTTCTTTATTATTATTATTATTATCATTGTTGTTGTTGTTGTTGGTGGTGGTGGTGGTGGTGGTGGGGGTGGTGGTGGTGGTGAATTAATTTAGAATTGACTAATTTGGGTTAGATTAATTGATAATTTATATGGTTGTACTCATTTTAATTATTTAATTTGGATATGATATAATATTGTGGTATATTTTGGTTGTAGGTTTGCATATTAAATTGGGCTTGGATTATGGGATATTAAATTTAGGCCTAATGGGATTTATTTTAATTTATCATGTTTTAGGTTTGATTAATTGAGCTTATATTTTGGCTATTAATTTGGAAACTTTATATTAGGGTCTATGATATGTGAGATATTTTTGTTGGGTTATATTTGTTAATTTGGGCCCATTTTTAATTGCTGAAATTTATTGGACTAATTTGAAGTTTGAATTTGGGTTTGAATAATTATTTTGGACTCTAAATATTTTTGGATATTTACATTTGGGCTATTTTTGTTTTTTCATGGGCCTATTATGCAATTTTGTTGGTTGAGTACGAATTTATGACATGTGGAGCATGGAGTTTCATGGAAGAAAGTGAGAATCAAAAAGCTGTGGGAAGACATTGAGTTTGTTGTAAGCTTAATTGGGTACACATTTTATTTTTCACTTTTATTTTATTTTAATTTTATTGTTTTATGTAAATATTTGTTTATATATGTTTATTTGTTGTGTATAGAATTGGATATCGAACAAATTAGAAATTTTGTTTAAATAAGAGGAATAATTTAGTAAATATGTTTTAATAAAATAATAAATTTAAAATATTCTTCTTAATAAAAAGTTATTTTAATTAATAAAAATGATTTTAGAAAAATCCAAAACAAAAATTGTTTTTAATAGAATTTGAAAATTTGTTTTTAATAATAATTGTCCAAAAAAATTTTTATAAATAAAGTTATCCCAAAAATTAATTTTTAATAAAATTGTCCAAAAAAATGTTTTTTTTTTTTAAATAAATTCATTTTTCTTAATTAAAATTGGATTAAAAGTGATTACTACTCAAAAAGTGCTATTTTATAGTTTGTAATTAACTCTTTTAAACACTTTTGAGTAGTAGTTATTACCTTTTAACTCAATTGGCATGTTAAGGACCCTTGCAATCATTTCTAATCAAATTGTGTAAGTTTTAGTGCTTTTGATAGTAATTTGATCAGCAAAGCAATCCAAGATTGAGGGAGAGCTTTATATAATCCATGGAAAAGCAAATGGAAGCTCATTTAAATGAAGAATTCAAGCTTTGGAGCTTCGTAGTCCTTTGCCAAAGCAAATCAAGAATGCAAGGAGGAAAAAGAGAGGAATCTAACATGAAGAAATTCAAGAGGATGGCAACTGTTGGACACATTTCGAGTACTTATAGGAGTCCATTTCATGCATACTATATGTTTTTTCGAAGCTCGGGAAGTCAGGAGTCCAACGCTTCAAACGGTGCACAAATTGGAGTTGAAACGAAGAAGTTATGGTTATTTGAAGACAACTGCACAAAGCTGAGTGAAATGAGCTGCGAAATGAGCTGCGAAAATTTCGCAAGGTGTTTCGCAGCTGCGAAACCACCCCTTGGCACACGAGTGCCATTTCGTAGCTCCACCCCATCATTTTGCAGCTGCGAAATGGGCTGCGAAATGGCCTGCGAAAATGTTCCTTGGCTGTGAAATGGCTGCGAAATGGCCTCCAAGCTGTGAATCAAGTTGCAAATCATCTCCAAGTTGCGGAATCACCTCCAAGTTGTGAAATCACAAATTCAACTTGCAAAATCAAAGTTCAAACTTGGAAAATGGACAATTCAACGTGCGAAATCCACCTATGCAATCTCAAATATTTGCTACCGACTAAGTTAGATTTTTTTCTCAAGATATTTTGTGTAAATTTCTATTTTCTCCTTGTAATCAGTCAAAGATATTATTGGGATATTTCTTAGAAAATATCTTCTCTATATATATCTTTGAACCAATGTAAAGAAATGAATCTTGGAATAAATGTAATCCGACGAGAGGAAGAAATATATTTTACAGAGCACTTGCTCTGTTTTTCCTTCATATTTTTGTTTTCTCGTTATTTTTATTTCTAGCAAATCAAACTATGAGGATGTTTCCTCATAGGATGAGTGGCTAGGCTCTTTGTCTCTTGGAGTGAAGAAAGCCGGGTAAGTTTCCAAATGCAAAATTAGAAGTTTTGTTGTTTCAATTTTTAATGAAGAGAAAGTGTGACCCATTAATGATTTCTATGTTTTTAGTTAACTTAAAACACCTTCAATTCACCTGAGCCAACACTTGGTAAGGCAAGTGATCTCCGTCCATGGAGATGCACTAGTTTATCTCTTGCGAGCTTTTGGGAGGTGACTTGAAGGTAGGATTTTCTAGAATTGCCAACACTTGGTAAGCTTTTGGACTCTAAGGAGACATCCATTACTTATCTCTTGCGAGCTTGAGAAGGGAAGTCCAAGGTTAATGATCACCTTGAATGGCAAATGCTAGGTGAGAGGCACGAGCCATTGCAAGTTGCATCAGTGAGAGGGAATTAGTATTGAAATCCATTAAAGGGAAGCATCTGTACCACACCGGTTTGGGAAATAACTATATGTTAAATCCCCAACGTGAGGAAAAGAAACAAGTGACCGGAACTCTCTTTTTGTATTAGGAACCTGAGCCTAGTGATCTGAAACTCCAAGAAACACTTTTCTTTGTAATTAAAATCAGTTGCTATTTTTGGTTAGGTTAAAACCAACATTTTCAAACATCTTTAATAGCTTAAAATTGTAAAAATTAATTCTTTTCTAGTAAAAGAAAGTAAAAATAATTTTTGTACCCAAATTGAAATTTTTTAATAAATTCTTTTGATACAATAAGTGTAAATAACTTTTTTGAAAATTGAATACAAATGAAATTGAGAAAATAAATTGAGTTTTTTTTTTGTAAATAAATAAATTGAAATCATTAATTAAAAATCATTTTTAATAAAATCCTTTGAAATTTCTTGAAAACTATTTTTTTAATATCATTTTTTTAATCAATTCAATAAATCAATTTGCATAATCATTTTCTCATTTATTTTGTGTATTCTTGTAATTAGATTTCATCATCATTTTTTTGTATATTGATCTTCACCATGACTTGTACATTGATTATATTTATTGGTATCCATAATTAATTAATTAATTGCCACAATTCCCTTAATTTGTTTGGTAGAGGTCATACGTATACGAGCTTAGAGGGGTGCTACGACTCACCACCGTACCTTCCCAATAGGTAACTTGGTGTCTAAACCCAGATTTGATTTTTCATAAACTTGTTTTTCCTTCAAGAGTCACAGTTAGGGTTTTTCTTCTTATTTTGTTTTTTCCTTAAAAAATAAAACAAAAATAAGTGGCGACTCCAAGTCTTTTTCAAAAAATCATATTCTTCACCAAATAAATAAAAAGCGAGTCTCGCCATTCAAGTTGGGATGCACATGAAAAATGCAGGTCCACAAAATGGCCACTCCACTAGGGATATCTAGAGGGTCAAACTTGAACTCAAGTTGAGGGAAATGTGGCATTTGATTAATCGATTAGTGGATACCCCCTCATTGTGCCTTTATTGCATATTTGCATGTTTTAAGGCATATGAGTGTTGACATCATGATTATTATGTATATATATTTCATGTGCCTTATTATACATTGAATCTTGTTATCATGTGTATTCGTATATATTTGCTTTTGTTTGTATCTATCTGTTTTGTACGACTGCGTGTTGCATGATAACCATTTTTTTTCTTTATGATGCATGTTTGAATGTTATGTTCATTTGTGATATTGACATGTTGAATACATCGATTGATTCTCTTGCTTGCTTTAGCATATGACTCTTCTTGCTGTATGATTATTTTTCTCTCCTTGACATGTATATTCTCATTTTTGTATATCTCATTCGTATTGGCGTGATTGATTCTCTTTATTGTATATTATCTTGTTTATCTCAACATATTATTTATTCTTGTTATATACCTATCTTGTTTATCATGTTTCTTGCTTAGCTTATGTGTAGATATGGATGATATACATGTTCTTTGCTTGGTTGCTTGTTGCATGACTACTCTTCTTTTGTGTGATGCATGTGTTGCTTGTCTATGTTGGACACACATCTATCCCCTTATCTCCAATTCCCTAGTCTCGGTTGACCTTGTTTCCCTTGATCTCATATTTGATATGGGACTTGTTACCTTGTTTGCTCTTTGACCGAGCTAGTGATTCGGAATAGGGTTTAGTGATGGGCTATATGTATGTTTGGGAGCATTATGGAGGAGGCTGACACACTGATGCTAATTAGAGTCCGATCTTTGAAGACCTATATGGCCTAGAGCTAGGTTTCATGGATATTTATGTGACCAGTGTGTTTCTTTTTCTGTTTTAGCTTCATAGGATTTTTGGATGCACTCACACCACTCACTGTGCATTTTAGTTGACTAATAAGTGCTGAGAGTTATGAGAGCTTTCACCATAGGAAACTCCTTAGGATGTCGAGGTAATGCATGTGTGGAGGTGATGACCACCTTGCATGGAAGCATCTCGTCTCTTCGAAGGTTTGCAAAAGATTGCATACCGTCGGAGGGTATGATCGCTTATGCTAAAGATCCTTTAAAGTCCACTCTTTTTTTTTTTAGATCCCTCTTGACTTTGTAGGTTAAGCCTTAGATATTTTGATTAGGATTTCCTTTCCTATACGTGGGTGCATCTGAGAGCCATCGGGGCCGCTTTAGTCACAACATGGATCCAATACTCCCTCTTTTGGTCTCCAATCGAGAGTGCTTAGATATTGGTGCGAGTTTGAGTATTGGTTGGACCACCCTTTGCTGTATGGTTTTGGTTTGTTCTTGTCACTCGTTGAGTCTAGCATACTTTCTCCCTAAGGCTTTAGATAGTCTTCTTTTCTTGAGTCGACACTTTCTTTTGGTTTGTTGTCACTTTCTGCTTGACGTTTTGGGATATGCTCATTGATCATGCTCACCTTTTTACATTTTTCACCTGTCATGGGCTTGGTACTTTATTTTTTTGGTCGATTTGCCTAATTTTATTTTCAACCCGATATTTTTATTATAGGAAGGTGAAAGGCCTATTTTCCCATTCACACCATTTGTTAGAGATCTGTCTTGATAACCTTATCATTTTTCTTAATAGTGCCTGGGTTGAAAGTGAATTAAGGATATTTTGTTATAAATAGAGTATCGATCTCATGACAGTGTTGTTTTTCACACCTCATTCATTTTCTGGATCATTGATCGAAATTCTTTAGTCACATTTGTAGCCATCTCATAGTGGACACTTTTATGACTTTAAAGTCTTTGTTATACATCCAAATTTTGATTATCATCACATGACCACACATCATGTGTTGCGTTAGTGTTTTTGACTTGGGCCATTTATTCACTTGCACTTTGAGGTCTTAAGGCCTGACCTATCATGGAGGATGTTAAAAAAATTAGGCTAATCCAACCTATGGTAATCATCTTAGAGGGAGGGGGAGGTGAATAGGTTGATGGTCTCTTTTTGCAAATTTAAACTATGTGAATGTAAGAGACAAATGTATGCAAGTATATAATAAAATGATATAAAGACAATTGCATATAAAGTAAAAGAATAGGGAAGAGAGAATGCAAACACCAGAATTTATAGTGGTTCGACACAACCCGGCCTACATCCACTCTCCTCTAGCTTCAATCCCAAGCTTGAGGTTCCACTAATTCAAGACTTCTAAACCAAGCCTTAAAGCAATACAATTGGATTATTGTTCCAATCCACCCTCTTGGATTTTTGGCTCCAAGCACCTTTTACAATCCTCAAGAGTACCCCACTCTTGAACAACCTCTCAAGTGATACCCCACACTTGAGAATCTTACTCTTAAAGATATACAAATAATTGATCTCACAAAATCCTAGTACAAAAACTTTAAGCTCAAATGATACAAGAAAACTAGGATTGAATGGTGCACTAAAGATATTGAAGTTTTAGAATAGTGGTGCACTCAAAAACACTGTTCCAAGGCTCAAAGATATTCAAGAAAGGTTTGGGAAGCTTAAGCTCATCAACAATGAAGATTTTGAGCCTTTTTATAGAGGAAAAAAGGAAACTAGTCATTAGGGGTTCGACTGGTTGAGCTGGGGGTCAATCGGTTGACTAGCCATTAGAATTAATACTTGGCAGGTGACCGTTGGACCTCGACCGGTTGAGGTGTGGGTCGACCGGTTCCTCATCCGATTGAACAACCATTCTGGAAGAGGGAGAAGGTTTTTTATACCCGTCGACTGGTTGAGTTGACGGTCGACTGATTACTGTTCACACCATTGACCGGTTGAACTAGAGGTTGACCTGCTCCTAGACCAGTTGAGCTGGCGGTCAATTGGTTCCTCATTCGGTTCAATTGGTTGAGCCATTTTTGGCTTAACAACCAACTTTTTCAACTTAAAACCTTTTAAAATAAGTTTGAAAAACATTTGACAGAAGGTTTTAGTTGAAAACATGAAATCATCCAATTTTTAAAATATTTAAAGCAAAATAACTCTTGGATGATTTTGGTGCATAAGTAAAGAATGTAATGCATGAAAATCCTAGTGTACCAACAACCTTACAAAGAGATCTTATGAAGCTTGGGTCTTGAAAAATACTTCTCTTTGAGATGGTCTTCTTCTTAATGATTTCTCTTTGGCTTGATTTGTCTTTGTGATTGCCACTTTGGAAATTGTCTTACTTAATCACACTTCAAATATAATCATTAGTTCTAAACCTTGTTTTATTATCATCAAAACCAAGATTAACCAAACCTTGGTTTCATAGAAGATATTGAGCCTATTAGCCTAGGACCAGAGATTTGACTTAGGGAATTTGAGATTATGATCCATGTTCTTATGATAAGAGCAGTACCTTACTTACTCCCACATCTTGACCTTGCTTTGACCTACACTCATCCATTGTGAGCTTTACACAAAATTTAAATGAAAATGAATCAAAATACTTTTGTGAATAAAATTGTAAAAATGAATTTTTTTCTAGTAAAAGCACGTAAAAATAATTTTTGTACCCAAATTGAAATTTTGTAATAAATTCTTTTGATACAATAAGTGTAAATAACTTTTTTGAAAATTGAATACAAATGAAATTGAGAAAATAACTTGACTCTTTTTTGTAAATAAATAAATTGAAATCATTAATTAAAAATCAATTTTACTAAAATCCTTTGAAATTTCTTGAAAACTATTTTTTTAATATCATTTTTTTAATCAATTCAATAAATCAATTTACATAATCCTTTTCTCATTTATTTTGTGTATTCTTATAATTAGATTTCATCATCATTTTTTTGTATATTGATATTCACCATGACTTGTACATTGCTTATATTTATTGGTATTCATAATTAATTAATTAGTTGTCACAATTCCCTTAATTTGTTTGGTAGAGCTCATACGTATACGAGCTTAGAGGGGTGCTATGACTCACCACTGTACTTTCCCAATAGGTAACCTGGCCTCCGAACCCAGACTCGGTTTTTCATAGACTTGTTTTTCCTTCAAGAGTCACACTTAGGGTTTTTCTTTCTTATTTTGTTTTTCCCTTAAAAAATAAAACAAAAATAAGCGACTCTAAATCTTTTTCAAAAAATCATATTCTTCACCAAATAAATAAAAAGTGGGTCTTGCTATTCGAGTGAGGATGCACGTGAAAAACGTGGGTCCAAACAATTTTTAGTAAACAAACTTTAAAAAAAAAAATGATTTTCTAAAGAACATTTATTAAAACACAAATTTCAGAATTTTCAATCTTATTAAAAAAAAAAAAAAAGTGATTTTCTAAGAGACATTTATTAAAACACAATTTTCAGTAAATAAACTTATTAAAAAATGATTCTCTAAGGAATATTTATTAAAACACAATTTTTAGAATTTTAACCTTATTAAAAAAACGATTTTCTAAGGCACATTTATTAAAACATAATTTTCTAATAAACAAACTTATTTAAACAAGAAACGATTTTCTAAGGAACATTCATTAAAGAACAATTTTCAATTAATAAACTTATTAAAAAAATAATTTCTAAAGAATATTTATTAAAACACAATTTTCAGAATTTTCATT
>JAAKHE010001033.1:94815-113499 GCA_011039315.1 Vitis labrusca
CTTTTAACCCAATTAGCATGTTAAGGCTCCTTGCAATCAATTCTAATCAAATTGTGTAAGTTTTGGTGTTTTTGTTAGTAGTTTGATCACCAAAGCATTATGAGACTGAGGAGAGTTATATGGAATCCTTGGAAAATAATGGGAAGCTTAGTGGTATTAAGAATCAAAGCTTTGAAGCCCTTTTCCATAAGCAAAGTTGAAATGCAAGGAGGAGAAGCAAAGAGAATCCAGTCATGAGGCATTCTTGATGACAGTCATTTCAGCCACTTTTGGAGCACTTCCTGATGTCCAATTTATGCATAAAATATTTCATTTGAAAGCTTAGGAAGTAAAAAATCCAATGCTTCAAACCGTGTACGATTTGGAGCTGAAATGAGGAAGTTACAGCATTTGGAAGTCAACCGCTCCAAGCTGAAGGCAGGATTCAGAAAAGTGCTGCGAAATCACCCTTTTGTTGCGGAATGATTTCGCAACACTTTTGCACAGTGCTATGGATTTCCCCTGAAGTTTCACGCCGCGATGGAAGCCAAACACCACAAGATGGAAGCCAACTTCCCAAAGGTGTTGAATCAGCCTTTTGCTGTAAAGAAATTTCGCAGCCCTTCTTATGCACCTGCGAAATTTCGCAGACCTCATTTTTCACCTGCGAAATGGTCCTTAGTGCTTCCCGATATTTCTAACCGACACTTGGAGATATTTTTCATTAGATTTTTGTTGTCTAAATCCCTAAATTCTCCTTATAAGCCACCAATTATAGGATTCCTTAGCTTTTAAGTTAGGAATTTGGCTAAATATCTATGTAATAGCTGTTAATGTAATTTTGATATAAATAGAGCCCGAGGAGCCTGTTCTGTGGATGATGAACCTTTTGTAAAAGTCTCAAAGGAAGAAATATACAGAGCTTGAGCTCTGATTTACCTTCTCACTTTGATTGTGTTTTTTATTTATTTACTAAGTTATGCACTCTCTGAGGAGCTTTCCCCAGAGAATGAGTAACTAAACCTTTTAGTTCCTTGGAGTTAAGGTTGCCGGGAAAGGTTCCAAGTGCAAGAATCAGAAGCTTTGTGGTTTCAGCTATGAATGAAGAGAAAGTGTGTCCCGTGAATTGTTTCTAATGTTTTTAGTTAACTTAAAACGCCTTGGAGTCACCTGGGCCAACACTTGGTAAGGCAAGTGATCTCTAACCATGGAGATGCACTAGTTTACCCCTTGCGAGCCTCTGGTAGGTGACTTGAAGGTAGGATTTTCTAGAATAGCCAACACTTGGTAAGCTTTTAGACTCTAAGGAGACATCCATTAGTTATCTCTTGCGAGCTTTTGACGGGTAATCCAAGGTTAAAGACCACCTTGAATGGAAAAGGCTAAGTGAGAGGCTTGAACCATTGCAAGTTGCGTCAGTGAGAGAATTAAAGCTGAAATCCAATTGAGGGATGCATATGTGTAGTACCTGTTAGAGAATTGACTTTATGTTAATTCTCTAATGTGAGGAATTGAACCGACTGACCGGAGCTATGCTTTTGCATGAGGAACGTCCCCTGTAAGCCTGAATCTCCAAGGAATGTTTTTCTCTTAAGAAATATCCATCACTTGCCGTGTTGTTAATCTAAGTCCAAACCTTTTTCAACCAAAGTTTGTGTTTTATTTCTTAAGCTAATCTTGAAATGAAACAGCACCAATTCACTTTGAATTGGTATCATTTTCAGTTTGAGTACCCTTCCCAGTGAATGATCCTAGAGCCACTATGCTATAGTAGCTTTTTCTTTGCTACCCTAGTTCATGGTGTTATAGGTTATAAATTTTGTTGATCACTCCCGCCATCAAGGAGCACCAGCTGGACACGAATCAGCTGAGACACCAATTAGGCACGAATCAGTGGCATGAAAAATATTTTGAAAATCTGGAGTTTCAAAAATTATTTGAAAATTTGGAATTTTGAATTTTTTTTGAAAATTAAATTTGAAAATTGGAGTTTTGAAAATTATTCGAAAATTAGAGTTTTGAAAATTACTTGAAAATGGGAGTTTTTCAAAAATTAAATTTAAAAACTGGAATTTTTAAAATTGGAATATTGAAAATTAAATTTTAAAATTGAAGTTTTGAAAATTATTTGAGAATTGGAGTTTTGAAAATTATTTTGAAATTGGAGTTTCGAAAATTATTTGAAAATAGGAGTTTTGAAAATTATTTTAAAATTAAAGTTTTGAGAATTAAATTTAAAAATTGAAGTTTTAAAAATTATTTGAAAATTGGAGTTTCAAAAATTATTTGAAAATTGAAGTTTTGAGAATTATTTGAAAATTGGAGTTTTGAAAATTATTTCAAAATTGAAGTTTTAAAAGATTAAATTTTGACATCAAAAGTTAAAGAATTAAGAGGATGACAGACGCATGTACTTTAGGGTAGTACATCGGAGGGTGGCCATGCATGAGGCCTTGATGGAGAGGTAGTTGGCATGCAATTGTGATTGCTTTGCTGGTGGTGAGTTAACATTCTCAAGTTCACTTTTGAATTCTACAATCGACTGTTTCCGATCCCGCCCAATTTGCCCATACACCTTAATCATGAAATCATTAACACAATCCTCTGCCTCATGGAGCATTACCCTTAACTCACTCACCCAAATCTGGCAGAATGCCCTAATTCTCTCCATATCTCCTGCAACTCTAGTAACCTCATTTAGTGTCCTAATGAGTGACACCATTTGATCATTTCTTTTCTTTTTTAGCTTTGGTTCAGATAATTTCAAAAAACACTCAGCCATTTCATGAGCATGCATCATCCAAAAAGCAATATGTACCACAAAGCTTTCAACCTCATCAAGTTTACTAAAAAATGACAGGATTTGATTCCTCATAGCCAAAAGAATTTCATTTTCTTGTAGTAGAACAAATTCTGACCTCCATTGGGAAAATGTCACAAAAGACCCGATCATTTCATGAGCATGTGGCCACCAATTGAAAGGAAAGATTAGTTGAGCTTTCCCTCTTCTACTAATTCAAAAATTGCTTCTCCTAAGTCTCAATTCAAAATTCACCCTTGCGTGTATGGGGTTTCTATTGCTTTGTTGATTCGATTCCGACTTATTGGAGTTGATTGAAAAGAAAGCATTAAGCACCAACTTGCCTGGTGTGGATGATCTTGAGTCTAGCGCTTGGTTCTTTTGCCAATGGTGGTCACCTCGCCAGCAATCATCAATGAGATTACCAGTTCCTTGCAAAAAATAACTTAATTTCTTTCTCTCTATGTTGTTCCGAATGCTCATGTCCACCATTGAAGCCATTACATCTGGGTCATTGACTACAGGAGGTCGAAGTGGCTACACACCAAAGGATTGAAGATTATGGGTCATTCTAGTGCATAGGCAAGCTTCTTCAAAGTCTTCCATTTCAATGGCATCCTCTAGTTGAAACTTGAGAGTAGAAGCAAAGCTTCTAGCTTGCTCAATTTATAAGAGATGTTGACTCTAATGATAGCCAATGATATACCACTACATGAATAGGATTCAAATATGGCTTGTTCCCTATCAAAACCAACAATGACATTAGCCACATGTATGAGCCGTGAAAAGAAGCAATGCACTGCATGCAAACTGCAGTAGAGCTGCTAGGAACCCATTCCATAACAATTCTCTGCACATTCTTGACATACAAGTCTTTCTTGCCATTGACGGAAACCTTCATGTAGCTATAGGCTTGCAAAATAAGGTATCCAAAGGGGCCATGCATGCGCCGAAGTGGTCATGCATGCGGGTTGCATACACATGGGAAAGAATGGGAAAGAAGTTTATGGGGAGCAAATGGTGGAATGAGTGGAAGAGGTAGTGACAGAAGTGGGTTTGGTGGTGGAATGAATGGAGGAGGTAGTAAGAGAAGTGGGTTTGGTGGGTATGAAAGACAGGTATGAAGGGTTTGTGTGGGATCAACTGCTAGTAGTGGGTATGATAGATAGGGATATGAATGTTTAGGATGGGAAAGCGGTGAATATGAAGAAAGGAATAAGTTGAAGGTAGTGGGCAAATAAGAAGTGGACAGTGACTCGAATGTAGAGAGAGCTTGCCGGCAAGCTGGAAAATTGGAAATGAATTGGCCACGTGTTCATGCATGATGTCCACATGTACATGGAGGATCGAGTTCACTACTTCTGATTTAGGCTCACTTTCCACAGAATAGGCAGGTCTACCATCATAAAGGTGTTGGGAAAGTGCTTGTCTCAAATTCTTTGCATGGCCTGCTTCAAGTGTAATGCGAACCACATGCAATCTTCCTGAAGCAGTTCACTCTGTTCATGACTCTTAGGTTGGAAAGCTATATGAGGGTGACTCTTCAAGGCATGATACATCCTGAAGCAAAAGCTCTCTTCCCATCGGACGCTTTGTGGATTTCATCACTATATTGAAGTCCGCGTGTGATGCATGCATAGAAAGCCATTTATGGTCCATCAACTTGAAGATGATGCGATGAAGGAGGTCAAATACAGACTTACTTGTTGAAAGAAACTTTAAGAAAATTGCTACTACCATTGCTTGTGATTTGACTACTTCCAAACTAAATATCTTAATAAGCATGAACGTGACATTAACACCAGCTCCAACAAAAGGATATGTTCCCACAACTCAGATGACTTCCAGATAATGAAACCAAACCTATAAGCCAATCTTTGGAAGTTGTGTTCAAGGAACGAAGGCCCCAAGGTGTTTTCACATGATCGATAATTCCCACGAGCACCATATGAGTTTCAATAATTGTCACAACCTTGATCTTCATGTATGATCAAAGAATGCTCACTGATTAAATTGCTGGGAAGCTTGGATTTTACCCTAAGTGACAGTAGGTGGTTACGCATCTCAACTCTGTCCCATAGGCAATCCTCTAGGCTTAGTTCCTTGCTTTCCTATTTGATTTTGGACTCTCTAATTCCATATCACAAGATTCAAGTTGGTTTGTAAGCTTGACAAATTCCCACTCTATAAATTCTAAGTTCCACTTGATCCTATGATTAATATCCACAAGTTTGGACCACACTTCTGTATAAACTGTAAGGCATCGAATTAATTGCATGTGCAAACCAGTAGGGCAATCAACTTTGGGGTTCTAGTTAAGTTGTTGAGAGCCAACATTTCTAACTCCAACTATTGCACCACTAAACCTTCTTTCTGGAGCCTCATCACCATTAAATCCTCTAATTCGTTTGTCACCCACAGTTGCCATGGTTTGGGTTTTGACTAAAGTGGAAATGAATCAACAACAACTAGGGCAGGCTCACAAGGTTTTATAGCAGCATAAAGCTCTTTTAAGTATACCCACTCAGGTTAACTTAGAAGACTATAGTCATCGATGACATCGACCATGAACAGAACCTCATGACCCTCTTATTTGATGAGTGGAACCCAACGAAGAGAGGAGTAGAAGGCATGTGCTAGTGAAGTTGAGTGATGTTAAATCTCGAAGACCATGGTGCATTACGGATGCCTTCTGCAATTGAATCTATTGAACCAACCCGACACCAATGGCCATCATCTTCTTCACCTTCCAAATCTATCTCCATTGTAGTGGTTCACATAGTTTTACAAGCATCTTGAAATTTCCAATTGTATGCAAAGTGACTTGCATGGGGTTCTCTCAAAAGCACTCCAAACAAAAAGGTCATCCCAAATAAGATACTCAACACCCCCAAGCACGCCAAAACAAAAATAGAGAAAATAGTAAAAATAGAAACAGAGCATGTACAAACGAAAAAAAAAAAAAAAGGTTAAACCTAGCTCAGTTTCATAAGTGGCAATGGGTTGGATATAGGTGGAATCAAAAGGAAGCAAGAGCATAATCTTTAATAATCAGATTTAGTGATGGATCCCTATTCAAGTTGTTCGTGAACAGATAAATGCACAAGTTATTCATAAACAGAGCTAAAAAAACCATATTAGAATAAGACATAAATGCATAAAAATAGGTCTTAGATTTTACAAATATGCACAATACTGATGTCCACATTCAAGCATCAAGATGAACCCAAAATCAGTAAGAAGCAGGAGAGAACAATTTGAAATGGGAAAATGTAAAATATGCTATAATCATACATGGATAAGAAAAAGAACAACGAGCTACTTCTCTGCTTCTTCTCTCTTGCTACTCTCTTTCTTTTCTCATCTTTGCTGCTCCAGACGCCTCCCTTTTTCTCTCTAGCTTTGTCTAAAATGGCCCTCACTGAAGCTGAAATCATTTCTTTACCGATTCACTCTTTCTATTCCACACATTTTCTCAGCTCTCACTTAAACCCCTCAATCTCAGAAAAATCCCATCAACTCCTCTGTAAAACAACTTTCTTTCTCTTCCTCCCTCTCCTGCAGTCCTTCCTTCTCTTGCAAGCCTTCACCAGTTCTATTGCTCCCTGTTCAGCAAAAAAAGTCTCTCTCTCAACCACCACCGTGGAAAGATGGTCATGTCTTTGTCACACATCCCATGCAACTTTGAACACTTGTGGAGGTCGTCCCCCACTCCTCCAAATGAAAAAAAAAAAACCCAACTCCTCCCGATCTAAAGAGGGGTCTACATTATTATAGTGTAATTAATGATAATAAAAAAAGTAACATCGAAATAGTATGAGTAAATACTAAAAATTCATTCCAAGCAATAAAAAAAGGAAAAAAAAATCAAGCCAAATACTCACTTAAACTCATAATCATGTAATCACAACTCAAAAAACAAACCTAAGTGCACTTAAGCCTAAAGAATCTATCTAAGCGAACCTAAGTAGGTTTAGTGAATCTAAGTGGGCCTAGGTGAAGTGAAAAGTGACCTAAGGTGATAAAAAAGTGTCTAAGTGACCTAGGGTGAGTTTGTGTAAGCTTGAAGGTGCCTAGGTCAACCTAAACGGGCCTATGTGAACTAGAGTGGGTTTAGGTGAACCTAAGTGAGATCTAACCTAAGGACAAAGGGCGGGCAAGATCATAATATGGTCCAAATGAGTCCTTCAACAAAGGGTTCCTAAAGGTGACTCAGAAAAGGAAGCTATGTGAACTAGAGTGGGTTTAGGTGAACCTAAGTGAGATCTAACCTAAGGACAAAGGGCGGGCAAGATCATAATATGGTCCGAATGAGTCCTTCAACAAAGGGTTCCTAAAGGTGACTCAGAAAAGGAAGCTATATAAGTGTCGATGAGCCACCAAGGGATGACTGAGTCAAGAGAGGTGTATAGGAAGACACCTAGTGTCACATCTGCTAAGATGACAAAATCGATGTGAATCCTTGATCTCTTTAATTTTCATATATATATTATTAGTTATTAAAATATGAATTTTTTATTTTCTTAAAAAAATTTGAGGCAAAAGACTCTTGAAAAAACGATTTGGGTAAGCAAACTTTAAGAAGAAAATATGTTTTCAAAGGATGATTTGAGGTAAGAAAACATTTTTTTGTAAAATTTATTTTTTAAATTGTCTTGTTTTAAATTATTTAAATAAGACACCATATCTAAGTAAAAATTATGCGACCAAAACTAGGGTAGTATTATAATTTTTTTTTAAAAAAGGGTATTTTACTAATTATTTTTTTCAACATCCGTACAAGTATAAAGAACCGGTAAAAAGGGGGTTGAATAGGATTTGAATAAGTTGCCTAGTACTCATCCTCTCTAAATTTTAACCTATCTATTACTTTCTCTCAAGAGACCTTTGCATCTTAATTTCCTATCAATATTAATTTGTTAGTCAAGACGGGCACCACAACTTTTCATGTAGTAACCTAAGAAAATCTTGAATTTTGGATATGGTGGCACTTGGATTAGAAGATAAATGTTTTATGTTAATGGTATTAAATTTATATTAGGTTGCGGTATGTTCTCTACTTCAAGACTTTTTCTTCTTGTCCTTACTAATTAGATAAAAATTCACTATCATCCTAACAATGATTAAGTAGTAGTTAAGAAACAACAAAGTGGAAATCAATTTTCATGACAACATTGACAGGTCTATTTTAAAGCACCATGAAATTAAATATAGATATAGAGTAAACTAGTGGAAATTTTGGGTGGGATTTTGTATGAACTAATCTTAATCTTTCCCTAAATAAAATACTAATAGATGAAAAATGTAACTCTAGTGATATGTAAGTAAATAATCATTTTCAATCTTACCATTATGGTGGAATTGCCCCTAGTACTTATCCTCGTTAAATTCTAACCTATCAATTACTTTCTCTCAAGAGACCTTTGCATCTTAATTTCCTATCAATATTAATGTGTTAGTCAAGATGGGCACCACAACTTTTCATGTAGTAACCTAAGAAAATCTTGAATTTTGGATATGGTGGCACCTGGATTAGAAGATAAAGGTTCTATGTTAATGGTATTACATTTATATTAGGTTGCGGTATGTTCTCTACTTCAAGACTTTTTCTTCTTGTCCTTACTAATTGGATAAAAATTCACTATCATCCTAACAATGATTAAGTAGTAGTTAAGAAACAACAAAGTGGGAATCAATTTTCATGTCAACATTGACACGTCTGTTTTAAAGCACCATGAAATTAAATATAGATATAGAATAAACTAGTGGAAATTTTAGGTGGGATTTTGTATGAACTAATCTTAATCTTTCCCTAAATAAAATACTAATAGATGAAAAATGTAACTCTAGTGATATATAAATAAATAATCATTGTCAATCTTACCATTATGGTGGAATTGCCCCTAGGTAATCAAAATTCCAAATCAAGGAGTTGTTCAAGTGAAATTAAAATTCTTTAAAGTTAGTCGAGGTTAACTTTATTAAGTGGTCCCTTGGTTAACTTTTAAAAGCCTCTAAACTATGTTTTTGTAATAGTTACAATTTTAGATAAGAAGTTTGTCTTTAATTAATGTCTAATTAATATTCTCTATTTTATTTTTATTTTCATGCTTTTTTTGTCTCAATATTATCAATGACATTAAGATTCTATCAAATATATATTTAGTGCAAAACTTTTATATTTTTTAACTTCATAAAATTATTTATTATATTGATGATAGGTTGTAGAATAAATTGTTCTCAATATTGTTTTAGCAGATCTCAAAAAATGAGGCATTAAAATTTTGGGTTGCTAAAGCAAGTGAAATTAGTGAAATGGAAAGGTATTATGCTCCTAGTGAAAGAAACAATTATTTTTGTGTGATCCTATATTATATTTTAATTATAAATTGAATGTTAAATCTTAGTATGCTATGTAAATTTTTTCTTTCTTTCTTATCAATATATGTTTTTTTTTTACACAAAATTCTAGTTGATTGTATCTTAGTGAAGGCATGTCAAATGGCTATGGCTAATTTTAATTACACGCTGTAACTAATATCTTCAAAAATTACATCTTATCTTCAAACTATTCAATCATTTTTTTTATATTTTTATGGTGTCAAGACTTAATTTTTTTTATTATTACCCATAGGAAAGAAACAATAAACTCAAATTTGTAAGTATTATTCTAAATTAGCTAAATTGTTAGTCTTCCTACTTTGTTTTAGTATTTCTGCATACATACTAAATGAAGTTATGCGTCTATTTAATTCATGCTGAATAAAGTAATATATAGTGTTTAAGATTAAAAATATGCAATTGGTTGCATATGCTATAATATAGGTACAATTATGATGTTATTTCATTTTTTAATATTTAATTTACTAGTTGTATATCTCAATTTATATCTTTTTTCGGTTTAACAATTAAGAATTAATAAATTATGCAACTTGTGTTATATAGGAATTAAGTTGAATCAACCTAGAAATGGATTGATCTTGGATGTCTAAAGATAAAAGATCGCAAGAGTATGAACAAGGGGTTGACAACTTTATTCAATTTATAACTCTAAATGCTAGAGATTTGAACTATATTAGATGTCCATGCCTATAATGTGACAACTTAGTGAACCATACTCCTCAAATGATTAGAGAATACTTATATTTCAATGGGGTTGATCAAAGTTATTGCACATGGTATTGGCATGGAGAGGTAGCTTCTACTAAGGAAGTAACAATATCATTATGACCAACTTAATTGTGAAGATTTAGACAATACCATTAAGATAGTCCATGCTACACAAGATGACTATATGAAGGATCCCCAATCATTTGGAAGACCACTTGAAGATGTTGAAAAAACCTTATATCTGGGTAGCTCAAAGTTTACAAAGTTATTTGCATTGATAAAATTGTAAAGCTTGAAAGCAAGATATGGGGACAAAAGTTTTTCAAATTTACTTCAAATGTTAGGTAATGTACTCCTAATGAACAATGAAATGCTCACGTCCATGTATGAGGCCAAAAAAACTTCAAACACGTTGGGAATGAAATATGAGAAAATACATGCTTGTCTTATGTATATTTTTATATATCATATATTAATGTTATTTTATAAAAGTTTTTTTTAAAAAAATTTTAACCATAAATTTAATTTATAATAAATCAAAAAATTATTTTACAAAATGAGTATATAAAAAAAATTTTAATTTGATAAAAATAAATTTATGATACATGAGATATGCATATCTCATATCTTAGTATGAGATTAACACATCCTATGTAGAAAGGATTAAAAAAAAAAAGGTGAATAATATATCCAACCATTTATCATATCCCATGTCTGGTTGAATATAGAATAAGATAAGTGATGAGATGAATTATCCTATATCATCACCAAACAAATATTGGATAAAATATAACATCCTCTCTCTTATCCTATCCCATATTAAATATTGTCAACCAAACATGGCCTATTGCCAAAAACCATAAGAGTTGGATAAGGTTTTATTGTGACCATATTGGTCTTTTGCAACTGATCATAAATGTATTTATATCGAGTAAGATAAAGTCATTCTTCATTTTGAAAAGCTTGAAAACTAAGAAAATAATTGAGAGAGCCTAGAATTTTCAAAGCAAACTTTGTTTGTTACTTACTACTTTATCAACTTTACATCATCATCATCGGTTACTAATATGTCATCAATATATACAAACATAAAAATAGATTTTCCATTTACTTTATGGATGATTGTAGATGAATAAACTTGCATTTGACATGGGATGTTAAACCAGAAAAACAATTTCTTACAGTCACCATTTAGAAAAGCATTATTCATATCTAAACGAATTTTATAATATATTGATTTGGGCATTATGTTGTCTTCTTAAACCAAACATTAGATAGAAAATTATATAGGCTAAAGACGATTCCATAAAATAGTACATTAATAAGATGTTTAACAAGGATAACTTGGCTAATCATTAGTTTATAATATGACCTTTTTTTGGCAAACATTTTGTAACTTTAAATTGATTTCTTGGATTTTAATCCAATAGATTTTTGAGAATGAGAATATTCAATGAAGAAGAAGAGAGTAACAATAGTGTGTTTCCATATATCATATAGATAATAAAATAAAAAACTTGAACAAAAAACATTACTCAAAGATTAATATAATCATAGTTATTATTCATAAAATTAATTGATATTATAGATCAATATTATTCTTATTATACCCATATAGAGCATATGATCAACAATAACAATGACAAACATGATGACAGCTAGATAATTTTTTGCACCAGCCACCATTTGGACAATCTGTGATATAGTATGTCCAACATTTTCCACCATTTGGATCATCATCTTTGTCGAGAATACAATGTCCAAGTTCTGGGTGATCTTTGCAACACCTTCCATTTTGTTGACTAACCACTTCCATGCAAACTGAAAACAAGAATAGAAAAACTCATCAATATGACATGCATTATAATCAATTGACTTATTAGTGTCTATCCTAAAGTTTGTTGCATAATTTCTAGAACCTCTTTTCTACAAATGCACATATAAATGTATATATTATGTCATGATCAAAGATTGAAAAATGTTTATTTCAATACAATTTTGTTTACTACATGTTTTTTAGGTTAAATTAATATGAAATATATCTTCATTGCATAACTATATCTAATGAAAATCATATGAAAATTATTCAATAAATAGATTCTACAATGTTGAAATCATAGATTTTAAAATTATTCTATTATAATATTATAATATGCTTTGCACAATTTGTAATAAAAAAGAAAATATTAACAAGCCTAAACCTACATTTAAAATAATGGATGTTTGAAAGATGGATAAATGGACAATTATTAATATAAGTGGTATAGATAAAACCAACCTGTGGACAATATGACAACCATAACAAAGACAAATGACCCAAAATTCCTTGATTTGGCCATCTCTTTTGATTCAAAATTTTGGGTGTAGTTTTTCAATAAAATTAGAGTATGAAATCACTGAGAGAAGTTTCTTGAAAATTATTCTTATATCTCTTTTTGTATGAGAGGTGATTCTCTATTTATATGTATTGAAATGGTACAACCTTTTAATAATATCGAAACTATCTAATAATTAATTACAGTTGTATATGGCTTAATATGGTAAAAAAACTCAATTATAACGAGATTTCATGAGTATAAGAAGATTTCGAATAAGTAAAGAATACCAACAAAAGGAAATAGAAAACTAACTAAAATAAATTCAATCCTAATAAATATTAATTACAATTAGCTTTGTAAAGCCAATGTATCGCATAAAAATAAAAAGTAAAAAAATAATTCAAAAAATTCAAAAGAGAATTAATTTCAATATTGAAAAAGAAAATCATGGACCCCTTTTGGCTGGCCACCTCAAGGAGTAAAACATCTTTATTTTTTGGAGAAGTGGGGGACGACTTCCATGCTCAGCTACTTGAGAAGCGTAGCCTTGGACGCGACCACCTCGCCATGGTTGTGGTTGGAGTTTTAGAGGAAATGATGATCTGAGCAGGCAAGGGAGCTGGTAGCAACTGGTGAGAGAAGAAAAACTAAACGAAAAAGACATGAAGAAAAGAAGGAGGGTGGGTCGGCTGATTTAGGGGAACTGAGACGTGAGAGAGTAGGAAGGTAGGTGAGGTTGGACTCAAAATAGGATTTAGGGGGATGAAGACGTAGTGGATTTTTTTTTTTAGAGCAGGGATGATGGAGAGCTAAAGGAGAGGAGACAAGAAGGAGTTTCACTAGAGGAGCTCAAGTATGGTCGTTATGGGTACCTTAGCTTTGGGATTTCTTTATTTTCCTTCCTTGTTATTGTTGATCTTGAACATCATTTGTTGTGGATTGGATCTTGTTGAATCTAAGCTCGTTTCACACTTGCTCTGTTTTGTTCTTTTTTTTTTTTTTAATTTCTTTGATTTCTCTTATAAATGAATGAGATATTGGATTGTTTTCTTGGAATATGATATTGGTTTAATAGCATAAGTGCTCACTATTTGTCCTACCCGCTTGTATCCATTTGGTACAGCATGAAAAAAAGTTTAGCATAATTTTAGAGGATGCTTTGTTTCTTAAAATTCCTCCAAAGCTTCCATCAAAATCCCAGATTCATGCTTACCCATGAACCCACGTGCATGTGATCTACATGCATGGGCACGACCAATCCCTTCTCAGTTGAATGATAAATCTCTTCATACCCACCATGTCCCTGACCTTCACACTTGCTTAGCCCACCACCCTCTAATCTTTCATACCCATTGAAATTGTCTTCATACCCATATTTCCGTCTTTCTCACTCCTCAAACTCATCCCCATGCCCTCTACTCTGGGCTCATTCCCAAGACTGGCTGCCACCTCCACATCATTGCCACCCATTCTATTTCAACCATAACGGATCTATTCTAGGTCTAGAGATATCTTGACTTATATGATAACCAGGTCTAGCACCACCTCCAACCCATCTTCCATTATTGAGCCACCTGAGGCTATTAGGGATTTTTCTACAATGCACTGAGTGCGTCGCCATGGACAATCTGAATGATGTGAGTGATCTTTTACCAGAGATTCCAACACTGTTGTCGCTGTTCAGGACGTCGCCAGAGCGAGTTGCAGCGTACTTTGCGGACGTGCTTCAGGTGCATATAATCAGCTCGTGCCTTGGTACCTACTAGCCTTTTGCCACTTCTAGTTGGCTTTCACAATGCCCCCACATTCTCGGATAGTAGGACGAATTGGTTTGTTTTTAAAGAGAATAAGAAATGGCCGATTGCGGCGGCGACTTCAAGTTTGTCGGTAGGGAAGGTGTGACTGGGTGGAGGCGAAACCCATAGCCGGGATGACCAAGAGAACAAGCCTCATTCCTGTCAACAACCTCTCCAACATCGGGATCCATGCCGACACCAGCACTTGTTGGTGTAATTAGGCTAAGTTTGGAAACGAAGAAGAATAGATAGAAGTTGTGACCATGGGCATCTTCACCGCTCAACAAAAATGGGAATTCCTCGTGATTCCATGCACGAAAGGCACGCCACTGGTGGTGAGAGGAAGGCTTAGAAAGCAGAAGGTAGGGAGTTGGAGATATGAAGGAGCACAAGGGAATGACCTGCAAAACGCATTTGGTGAGTTTGGAGAGGTTAAGGATTTGCATTTAAATTTTTGAGTGTTGTATTGGGCTTGTAAAAGGGAATGCATTGTTTGAATATGTGAATCTTGAGGGAACATGGGTCGTGATGAATGGGACTGAATTTCTCACGCAAACAATCACTGTTGACTGGGCCTTCAGCAATGGGCCGTTCCAAAAGAGAGGATACTAATGTGGACAAGTTGTGAATCCTATATTAAGAGTGTCCTTTTCGTTTTGATATGCTACCTCGGCCCACACTTTGCATGGCCACCTTTGGGCTTGCAATGCCAACCACTGCACCTTATTTATTTATTTGTTTATTTATTTATTCTATTTATCATTCCTTCATATTTTGATATCCAAATTAAATTTTCAAAATTCCAATTTTCACATTTATTCATTTAATCTTTATTATTTTCGTTATTATTATTATTTTATTTATTTATTTTTAAAATTCCATTTTTAAATAATTCTTCAAAATTCCGATTTCTAAATTTAATTCCAAGTTTCCAAAATTCCAATTTTCACATTTATTTATTTAATCATTACGTTTTCATCATTATTAATATTCTTTTTATTTATTTATTTATTTCTTTTCAAAATTCCTTCTTTAAATGATTTTCAAAATTCCAATTTTCGAATTTAATTTCCAATTTCTAAAATCTCAATTTTCACATTTGTTTATTATTATTATTATTATTATTATTATTATTATTATTATTTTATTTATTTTCAAAACTCCATCTTCAAATAATTTCCAAGATTCCAATTTTCATAATTTAATTTTCAAAACTCCAATTTCTTTCAAATGATTTTCAAAATTCCAAATTCTTTCAAATTTAATTCCCAAAATTCCAATTCTTGAATTTAATTTTCAAAACGCCAATTTTCAAATAATTTTCAAGCTTTCAATTTTTGAATAAATTTCAAAACTTTAGTTTTCTTTCAAATAATTTTAATTTCACTCTAGTTTTCAAATATTTCCTTAATTCTGCCACTTTTCATCTTTCTTTAAGGTTCAAGGTCACCAAAAATCCCTTTTTAATAAACTTGTTGCCTTTTTCTTTCAGGTAAGCACCTTCATACATTTTTCTTTGATTTCCAAATAATTTTTTTTGTTTCTCTTGATTTTAAATAAGCAAGAATGAATTTTTCATCATTCCAAAATGATGGAATTTGTGAATCTAATTCATGCAAGATAAATTGGGCCTTGGTGGGGGGCCCACATATGAGAGTTTTCTCTTCTGATTGTCAATTGTTATACTTAATGAATATTGTTGGATCTTTGTCATACTCTTTGATATGCATGTGATAATTTTATACTTGAGCTAACCTTGTTTCTATGATAGCACACTATTACTTGCTGCTAAGGTACGCTCTCACTCCTACTTCATTTATTTATTCATTTTCATGCTCGATTTGTTTTTTTATTCAATCATTTCATTGGTATTCATTCATTTCCTTACCTCACCTTATTTAGTAGAGACCCATTTCCAAGATTCCAATTTTCATAATTTAATTTTCAAAACTCTAATTTCTTTCAAATTTAATTCCAAAACTCCAATTCTCAAATGATTTTCAAAATTCCAAATTCATCAAATTTAATTCCCAAAATTCCAATTCTTGAATTTAATTTTCAAAACGCCAATTTTCAAATAATTTTCAAGCTTTCAATTTTTGAATAAATTTCAAAACTTTAGTTTTCTTTCAAATAATTTTAATTTCACTCTAGTTTTCAAATATTTCCTTAATTCTGCCACTTTTCATCTTTCTTTACGGTTCAAGGTCACCAAAAATCCCTTTTTAATAAACTTGTTGCCTTTTTCTTTCAAGCAAGCACCTTCATACATTTTTCTTTGATTTCCAAATAATTTTTTTTTGTTTCTCTTGATTTTAAATAAGCAAGAATGAATTTTTCATAATTCCAAAATGATGGAATTTGTGAATCTAATTCATGCAAGATAAATTGGGTTTTGGTGGGGGGCCCACATTTGAGAGTTTTCTCTTCTGATTGTCAATTGTTATACTTAATGAATATTGTTGGATCTTTGTCTTACTCTTTGATATGCATGTGATAATTTTATACTTGAGTTAACCTTGTTTCTATGATAGCACACTATTACTTGCTGCTAAGGTACGCTCTCACTCCTACTTCATTTATTTATTCATTTTCATGCTCGATTTGTTTTATTATTCAATCACTTCTTTGGTATTCATTGATTTCCTTACCTCACCTTATTTAGTAGAGACCCATTTTTAGGGGCTTAGAGGGGTGCTACGGTCTTTACCGTACCTTCCCAATAAGTAACCTGACCCCCGAACCCAAACTCGATTTTTCATAGACTTGTCTTTTCCAAATAAAGAGTCACACGTAGGGTTTTCTTTCTTATTTTGTTTTCCCCTTAAAAAAAATAATAAAACAAAAATAAGTGCCGACTCCAAGTCTCTTTCTAAAAATCATATTTTTCAACAAAATAAATAAAAAGTGAGTTGCGCTATCGAGTGGGAACACATCGAGCAAAATGCGGGGTCCATAGAAATACTTTACATGTCAATATTGAAATGGTTACAACCTTCTATTAATATCAAAACTAACTATCCAATAATTAATTACAACAATATATGGCTTAGAAAAATCTCAATTATAATGAGATTTCACTGATATGGGAAGACTAACAATAAGTAAAGAATACCAATAAAAGAAATAGAAAACCAATTAAAAGAAATTCAATAATTAAAAATATTAATTACAATCAACTTTGTAAAGTCAATGTATCTCATGAAAAAAATATTTCCATAAGAAGATAATTTCAATATTGAAAAAGGAAATACTTTAGGTGTCAATATTGAAAGGGTTACAACCTTTTATTAATATCAAAACTAACTATCTAATAATTAATTAGATATATGGCTTAATATGGTGAAAAATCTCACTTATAGGAAGATTTCACTAGGAAGAATTACAATAAGTAAAGAATACCAATAGATGGAAATAGAAAGCTACAAAAAAATAGGTTTTTAATGACGAATCTTTACTCACAGCCACAAATTTCGTGACCAAAGATATTATTTTGTCACGGCCAGAGTAAAATTGTGACTATATGTGTTAATCAAGGATGGTAAAAAAAAAAAACATGTTTAGTCACGGAGATTTTATGAACCGTCACCAAAAGGATTGATGAGAGGGTATTTTAGTGACGGATTTATTTGAATCCGTGACTATTTGTAAATTTAGGGAGGGGAATTTTGGCGTCAATACTTTTAGTCACGGTAATTTTATCATTCGTGACCAAAAGTGTAACAAATGATGTTTTAGTCACGGTTTTTTGTGAAACCGTCACTATATATATATTTTTGTGAATTTTAGTCACGCTATTGATTGACCGTGACTGTATGGGAACTTATAGTCACAAATTTCACATTGACCGTGACCAAATACATAAAGAAATATTTTGAACCTATGGTCGGTTCACATAATCGTGACCAAAGTCTATTATTTATTTTAAACCATTTTTGGGTTACCTATTATAATTTTTTAGATAATATTATATATATATATCATAGAAATTATTATTAGTAGTAATAATAATAGTTCTTATTAATTTTTCCTTAGTTAAAATTATTTAATTTCCTTGTTATGATTAATGTTTTAATGAGAAGTAAAATAAAGTTTAATATTTTAGTTTAAAAATATGATGGTTCAATTTGATATTATTTGATAAAAAATTTAAATGCAAGTGACATTTACTCCACAAGTCTATGAGTTTAGCTTTAAAAAACCAAAGCCAAAATATTAACTTAGTCTGAGAAGGTGGGGGAGGAGGAGGGGCCTAATCTCTACTTAGCTGCATTTGACCTAACTTTTTGATTGGAAATGTAGATAATATTGTTTATTTAGTGAATCCCCCTGTGGCCCATTTCTTTCCCATTAAATAAAATTGCCATGTTTTGGTGAACCGAACGACCCAATGCCAAAATAAATATTATTATTATTATTATTATTTGCTTTATTTTCCAATCTAGGTAAACTTCGGCCACCTCACCTACCCTTTAACTTTAATCCCTTCAAGCAAATTGTAGCATAGCCCTTAACTCCGACCCTTCATCAATTACCGGATTTTTTATAAGAGTATGACAGTTTTTAAAAATAATGCCTAAATTATCGTGGTAAAAAAAATAACTCCAAATCTATGTAGTTTTGTCCAACGAGGAGAGAGAAGAAATGTGTAAGTGAGAAATCGTCTCTTCAACAGACGATT
>JAAKHE010001034.1:15757-51296 GCA_011039315.1 Vitis labrusca
AAAAAAAAAAAAAAAAAAAAAAATTCTTGATAGTTTATTATTGAAAAGGCATTTTGGTAAGTTTATTAAAAGCCATAGTAAGTAAATGAAATCCAAGAAGCCAGACCCACAATATGAATAACAAATGCAAAAATCAATTGAATAATTGAAGCTCGATTCTAATCAAGCCCAAAATTAAAATTCCATGCCCAAGCCTAAAGACCAAATGAATGCATTAATTAAGCTCAAAATAATAGATCCAAATGTGGAAGGCCTAAATAAGAAATATCAATATTAATTTGCACTTTTAAGCCAACAACTTGGGTAATGAAAAAGCTTTCGACACACCTTAGATCCAAAATTCTACATTGGATTTGGAAATTACATCTTTTGCCAAAGGTAAAGTTTTTCCTATGATTAGTTATTAGAGATGTCCTCCCTACTTGTAAGTTTCTAATTGTTAGAAGGATGAAGATTACAAACATGTGTCATTTTTGAAATAAAAATAGTGAAAATATTGACCATATTTTTAAATACTGTCCTTTTGTTCAAGAAATTTGGGATCACATTAAGTATAATTGTCCTACATCTCTCTTGTATGAAGGTGACGTCCTATATTGACTTGAAATGGTGTATAAAAATTATAAAATTAACCATAAAAATTTCAATTATCCGATGGAAAAATTTGCTATTATCTTGTGAAATGTATGGATTCATAGAAATTAGATACCTTTTAGGAAGATCCAAATCAACCCTTTTGTCGTTATTGAGAAAACTACCTTAAACTTTCAAAATCTTTAAGATTATATGATTGACTCCTATCTTCAAAATGGAGAACGCAATGTCCTTCGAATTGTTAAAAAAATGGGTTCATTGGATTCTTGCAATTAATGGAATATTTAAATTAAATTTTGATAGTTTAAGGATAGAGAATAGAAGTGCATCAGGATAGGTTACTAAAGACTCTAATGGAACTTGTAGACATAAAAAAAAAAAAAGTGGATTAAATTACCACTAATTTGGTCTTCAAAATGAATAATAATAATAATAATAGATATCCTCTTATGGATAAGTTTTCTTAATCTCCAACTATAAAAAAGATAATAATAATAGTAAGAAAGTTATTATTATTATTATTATTATTATTATTATTATCTTGTTGGTAAAACCTCCCCAAGAGAAGAAAAATTGTTAAAATCAAGGAACTAAATCCCTTGAATTAAGCAACTAAAATTCGGGAATTTGAAATTCAAATTCCCTATCTTCACCTATAAATAGAAGTGTCTTCTTTCAAAAATGGAGGAAAAATTGAGAAATCAAAAAAATCCAGAAAGAAAAATCCTAAGGAGAAAATCCAAAGACAACTTCATATGTGAAATTAGGCTTCACAATAAAAGAAAAAGCTTCATCAAATTTCTCTGCAAGTTCGGTAAACGGCAGAACTGCTACATGCATTCTTCGCCATTTAATGAGTTCATTCAGGAATAAGCCACTTGTGGCCCTCGATTGATCTTCAAAATCAAGAAAACATCATCATCATCTTCCAAAGTATGCTAAAAGCAAAAAAATTAGAGGAAAAATATTCCTTTGGAAAGAATATTATTTTTGAGATTGTACCCACAATATTTTTAATTTCAATAAATATTTTGTTCGCATTATTTTCCTACTTGTTTTGCTAATTTTGTAGGACCATCTACGAAATTTGTGCGTACAAATTTTTGGCATGCCCAGTGGGACATCTCTACCTCTTATCTTTTTCGTTAGAAGATTTATCACTACTACGTCGATGGCACCTAAAAGAACTCAAGTTGTGCCTGTTAGCAAGGGTGATGACAAGATCGTCATTCACAATCGACACACAACGCCACTATCGGCCCCATGACTCATAGCAAAGCAAAATCAACATCTTCACTCTCAACAAAACAAACAAGTGAGTCTGCTTGTTTACTAAAACTGGTAAGAACGTGTGATGAGCACTAACCACTCATCACCTTGGTCTCTCTAAGGGCAAAGAGCCATAGTCCTCGTAGCAGGTGAAAACTCCCTTAAACACTACAGGACTTTGGGGATAAATCTCCTTACTCTATTACCAATGCCAACCCCAGTACTGGCTCACACTCCAGATCACCAACTAGAATGTCAAAAGAGAAAAACTACTCCAATTGTTCTGACTCCTTTACTTTTTCATTCTCAACGACCATGTTGATAATGGCAACCGACACTACATCCGTAGAGAAACAATTAGCTGAAATGGCTCACGCCATCACCAAACTCACCAAGACAGTCGAGGAGAAGGATATGCAGATAGCCTCCCTCATAAATAAGGTTGGGGCACAAGTACAAAACACAGGTGAGTCAAGTCAAGGACTTAACCACCTTCCGAATTTTGCATCTCATCTCGATGAGGCACCACATGGGTATAGGACAATGCAAGTTGAGAGACAAACGGCGGAATCTGCCTCAGTGGCGTCATTATTTGTCCAACAACTTCAAGACATGATGACTAACACCATTAGAGCGTAGTACAGTGGACCCTCACAGAGTACACTCATGTATTCTAAACCTTACACTAAGAGGACTGATAACCTACGTATGCCTCCAAAATTTCAATCATTTGACGGGAAAAGAAATCCAATACAACATGTTGCCCATTTCGTTGAAACTTGTAACAATGCAGGTACAGATGGTGATTTATTAGTTAAACAATTTGTCTATTCTCTCCAAGGGAATGCTTTCGATTGGTACATAGACCTTGCACTTGAGTGTATCGATAGTTGGGACCAAATGGAATGTGAATTCCTCAACCATTTCTATAACACCCGATGAACTATAAGCATGATGGAACTTACTAACACTAAGCAATGGAAAGACAAGTCGATTGTAGACTATATCAACCATTGGCGTTCCTTAAGCCTTGACTACAAAGATAAATTATCTGAGGTATCAACCATGGAGATGTGCACACAAGGGATGCATTGGGGTCTCCTATACATTCTCCAAGGGATATAACCCCATACCTTTGAAGAATTAGCTACTTGAGCACATGACATGGAGCTCAGCATAGCCAACATTGGTTCTAAGAAGGACCTTACCATTGATCAGCAAAGAGAGAGACATGATGGGGAAATGAGTGACAAGACCTTAAAGAAACCTATCCAAAAGTCAATGATGATAAATACGGCTCTTGTCAAAATCTCAGTAAGAGATAAAAAGGAGGAAGTAAAAGAGGTTAGACCAACCGAGAAAATGAGAGACGTCGGTTCACCTTGAAGGAATTTGAGGAGAAGAAGTATCATTTTCCTGACTCTGATGTGCCTAACATGTTGGAAGACTTGCTCTAGAAAAAAGTTATTAAGTTACCTTAGTACAAACGTCCAGAAGAAATTGGTCGTGTTAATGATCCAAACTATTGTCATTACCATCGAATTGTCAATCATCCTGTGGAGAAATGTTTCATTTTAAAAGATCTCATAATGAAACTTGCAATGCAAGGAAAAATTCATTTAGATCTGGATGAAATAGTAGAGTCAAATCATGCTACAGTCACATTTCGGTCATTTGATCCTGTTCCATTACATGTTCCACTTAAGAAACTGGGGGCATGTGTCAATACTATTCAATGCGAGTCACCGAAACCAAAGCAAGCACAAGTGTCATGTCAGGATAGCCTTCTTCGCCTTTGCTCTGATAATAAATCAATGTCAAATGACGAAGAAGGTTGGACATTGGTGACACAAAGAAGACTTGCAAGAAGCAAGTATCGCATTCATACCCTAACCTTCCTAAGAGAGGACGACATGAGTGGAATACTCGTCAACATCTAAAGAAGAAAGAAAAAAAAATCCTGAAAGAAAACAAACGATTATACAAATAGACGACCTTTTGATCCATAAATTCATCATCCTTATCACCCTAGGGGAATGCTTCCTTTTAGGGTTCTTTGATAAAAGGGTGAAAATATCAACTCCTATAGTCTCTTGCAATGAGACTTCAAAAGAAGGGTTAAGTGAGAATGAGAAAAACATTCTTGGTGTTGAGTCAAGAAAAACTAAGGAAGAAGAGAGGGTTGTAGCAAGCCAATAACACCTACCCTCACTGTTTAGTATCCACGAAATGCTACAACTTCCTAATGAGATGAAAAATGCGTTGATTCAAGTACTTAAGAATCCAACACTTTATGCCACCAAAATAAAAAGGAAAAAAAGACCTAAGGATGAAAGCCATAATTGTGCTAAATGTTGTGCAACCATCACCTTTACTGATGAAGACCTTTAGTTGGGGTCAAAACCACATAATCGACCCCTGTTCATATCGGGTACATACGTGAACAAAATGTCACTCGCATCTTAATTGATGAAGGGTCTGTAGTAAATATCATGCCCAAAGCAACAATGAAATGACTCGGGATTGCTACAAAAGAACTAACTCGGAGTTGCCTAATGATCCAAGGCTTTAATCAAGGGGGACAATGAGCTATTGGTATGATTCGCCTAGACCTCATTACGGGTGAGTTGAGTTCAAAAACATTGTTTCATGTAGTCGATGCAAAAACATCTTACAACGTATTACTCAGGCGACCATGGCTTCATGAGAATGGGGTAATTCCTTTGACACTACACCAGTGTTTCAAATTCTATAGAGGAGGGGTAAAGAAAGTAGAGGTGGATACTAAGCCATTTACAAAAGTCGAGTCCTATTTTGCTTATGCTAAATTTTACACAAAAAATGATGTTATGCAGGAAGTCCTTCTTGCGATCATTCCCTCCACTAGGAAGGCTAAACTTAAGGAAAAAGTTGAGTAGTGTAAGTCGACATTGGCATGGGAAATCTCACAACCAACGATGACTCAAATCGAAGAAAAAAAGAAATCCTAAAAAAAACGACACTGGACTTGACAAGTGTCACTACTTCTCCAGTTTTTAGGTACATCCCAAGATCTCGACGAAGTGAGGGTCAACCACCTTTCATAGAAGACAAAAGCGAAGTACAACCTCGAAGATTGGAAAATGGGGACCTTCAAATCTTGAAAGAAGATGTGACCATTCATTTTCCAAACTTACAACTTATCTCTAGGGATGAGACACAAAAATCCATCAAATCCTCAAGAGATCAAACAAAACAAGAATTCTTCCTTGGTAAAAGAATAAATGAGGAGTTCAACTCTAAGGCTGACAAATTATTATCCAAGACAGGGTATGACTTCACTTCCTCATCACGATTAGGAGAACTTAGCCCCGAGACTACAGGTGAAAAGATGCATGGCCTCAACGAAACTCAAAAGAAGTTGAAACAACAAGGGTATGCAATCAAACCTTCTAGGGCAGGTTTAGGGTTTGTACCTCT
The DNA here is from genome assembly GCA_011039315.1 of Vitis labrusca. NCBI lineage: Eukaryota > Viridiplantae > Streptophyta > Magnoliopsida > Vitales > Vitaceae > Vitis > Vitis labrusca. The sequence continues at coordinate 21,080 of JAAKHE010001034.1, forward strand.
CGAGCCTATCAAAATTTCAACTAAGACTAAGAAAACTAAGGCAAATACACAACATATCACTATAGAAGATATGGAGGAGAGTAGTGGGTCAAAATCTCCTCCTTGAATTTCAGTATTTGATCGAATTGAAGCTCCAATTACACGAGCTTCAGTGTTCACTAGGGTGATTTTAACCAAGTAGAACGTAATTCAGCACATATTCCACAAAGGTCAATACAACAAAGGATTGAGACTCTACCCCGAAAGTCATGGCGACGAAATCCCAATAAGAAGCAGTGTATTGAACTAAAGGATGATGCAAAGACAAGAAGTTTAATCCCATCAAGGATGAAACACCATTCAAATAAGGAAATTTGTACTAATGGTTCGCTAAAATTAAAACGACATACCATCGTCATCACCAAACAGTCAGACAAGGGATACCTTAAAGATGTTGAAGAAAGTTCAACGCACACTAGCTACCATGTTACAGTAGAAGTTTACTGTAATTTAAAATTTTCAGAAGACAAACTAGGGGAAGTTCCTCAAGTATTTGAGGACAGGGGACAAGCCACTGTAGATGAGTTAAAAGAGCTCAATTTAGGTACAAATGAGGACCTATGGCCAATCTATGTAAGTATGCTTTTAAGTCATTTTGAAGAGAAAAGTTATTTTGAGTTGTTACTCGATTATAAAGATGTTTTTGCATGGTCGTACAAAGAAATGTCAGGTCTTGATCCAAAAGTTGCAGTACATTAACTCATGGTGAAGCATGGTGTCCGACCGATTAAGCAAGCTCAAAGACGATTTCAACTAGAACTTGTTTCACAAATAGAAACAGAAATTGACAAATTGATTGAAGTTGGTTTTATTAGGGAGGTAAAGTACCCGACATGGATTGCGAACATCGTTCGAGTTAAGAAAAAGAAGGGGCAGATCCATGTTTGTGTGGATTTTAGAGATTTAAACAATGTTTGCCCAAAAGATGACTTCCCATTACCAATCATCGAGCCTATGGTTGATGCAACTACTGGTCATGAAGCTTTATCCTTCATGGATGGATCATCGAGGTATAATCAAATATGAATGGCACCAAGGGATGAAGAGCTTACTGCATTTCGTACTTCAAAAGGCATTTACTTTTCCAAAGTGATGCTTTTTAGACTAAAGAATACAGGAGCAACGTATCAACATGCCATGCAGAAAATCTTTGATGACATGCTCCATAAGAATGTCGAGTGCTATTTTGATGACCTGGTGGTAAAGTCTAGGAAGAGAGAAGACCATCTACGAGATCTCCGTATGGTGTTTGATAGGTTAAGAAGGTACCAACTCAAAATGAACCCACTCAAATGTGCTTTTGGTGTTACTTATGGTAAGTTTCTAGGGCTTATTGTTTGAAATTGTGGCATTAAAGTGGATCAATCTAAGATCGCAGCCACTCGAGATATGCCAAAGCCAAGGAATCTTCAAGAACTTAGAAGTCTTCAAGGACATTTTGCTTTCATTCGACGATTTATTTCAAACCTTGCAAGACAATGTCAAACCTTGAACTGACTTATGAAGAAAGATGTCCCATTTGTTTGGGACGAAGCTTGTCATAATGCTTTTGAGAGCATAAAAAAATATTTGGCTAATCCACCAATCTTAGGTGCTCCTATGGCAGGGAAGCCATTGATAATCTACATCGCCACACAAGAATGCTCTCTTGGGAGCATTACTTGCATAAGAAAATGAGGAGAACAAAGAAAGGGCCATGAATTACTTAAGTCGAACTCTAATTGGACTAGAACTAAATTACTCCCCAATAGAGAAAACTTGTCTTGCTTTAATCTTCTCGACAAAAAAGCTAAGAGATTACATGCAGGTATACACGATACACTTAATAGCACACGTTGATCCCACTAAGTATGTGCTATCAAAGCCAGTTCTTTCAAGACGATTAGCAAGATAGGGGTTGTTACTCATTGAGTATGAAATAATCTACATCCCTCAAAAGACAATCAAAGGACAAACAATTGTAGACTTTTTGGCAGATCATCTTATCCTTATAGCATGGGAAATTTCAAACAACTTCCCTGATGAGGAGATCTTTTATGTTGGCATTTTTCCTTCGTGGATGATGTTCTTCGATGGGTCAACACGCTATGATGGAATAGGTGCAGGTGTTGTATTTGTCTCGCCACAAAGACAAATACTACCATATTCATTTGTTCTTAGTGAGGGATGCTCCAACAACATCACTGAATACCAAACCTTAATTATCGGGCTACAAATGGCGATTGAAATGAAAATCACAAGCTTAGAGATATGGGGGATTCTAAGTTGGTAATCAATCAACTTTTAGCCTTGTATAAGGTTAAAAGTGATAACTTAGTTCCTTACTTCCAATATGCTACCCAACTGATGGAAAAGTTCGAGTGAATCTCTTTAGGTCATATTCCACAAAAAGAAAACCAAATGGTAGATGCTCTAGCTAATCTAGCTGCAAGTTTGACACTGCTTAAGGACAAAATTGTATATGTCCCTCTTTACCATAAGTGGGTACTGCTACCATTGCCAATATTACAATAAGAAGAAGTAAATGCTACATCAGTATTCACTATTGACAACGAAAATTGGCGACAACCATTAATTGACTACTTAGAGCATGAGAAGTTACCTGATGAACTAAGGGATCGAATAGAAATACGATGTCAAGCTCTATGCTTCATTTACTACAAAGAAAAATTTTATCAACGCTCATTCAATGGAGTACTTCGTCGATAGTAAGGAGAAGAATAAACAAATCAAGTAATTGAAGAAACTTATTCTAGGATCTGTGGGGCTTACCAATCAAGGCCAAAACTTCATTTTCAAATCAAAATGATGGGATACTATTGGCCAACTATGATTAAGGATTGTATGGAATATGCAAAGAAATGTCAATCATGCCAATTCCACTCAAATTTTAGACACCAAACCCCTAAGCCATTCCATCATACAATTGCATCATGGCCATTTGATGCATGGGGACTTGACGTGCTTGGACCCATTACTCCTAAATCCTCTGTTGGGCATGCTTACATATTGGTAACAATGGATTATTTTTCTAAATGGGCGAAAGTTGTGCCACTTAAAGAAGTGAAAAAGAAAAAATATAGTGAGCTTCATTCGAAGTAATATTATCTATCGATATGGGGTGCCACGATACATAATCACTAACAATGGGAAACCCTTCCATAAAAAATTGATGAGAAATCTCTATGAGAAGTTCGGTTTCAAACAACACAATTCATCAATGTACAATGCACCGAATGGTCTTGCAGAATCATTCAACAAGACCCTTTACAACTTATTGAAGAAAATTGTTGATAAGTCAAAGAGGGATTGGCATGAATGAGTCGGAGAAGCACTTTAGGCATATCGAACAACATATCGAATGCCTACACAAGCAACCCCTTATTCCCTCATTTATGGTGTAGAAGTTGTATTGCCCCTTGAGCGTCAGATCCCTTCATTAAGGATTGCTATACATGAAGGACTAACTGATTAAGATAATGCCAAGTTATGTCTTCAAGAATTAGAAGCACTAGACAAAAAGAGACTCAAAGCCCAACAACGCTTAGAGTGTTATCAAGCATGCCTTTCAAGAGCTTTTAACAAAAAGGTTCGCATTCGGTCTTTTCAAGTTGGTGATCTAGTTCTTGCCATTCGTAGACCCATCATTACCACACATAAGACTGGGAGCAAATTTACATCAAAATAGGATGAACCTTATGTGGTACAAGAAGTTTACACCAATGATACTTATAAGATCGTCGCTGAAGATGGATTAAGAATTGACCCTATCAATGGCAAATTCTTAAAGTGTTACTATGCTTGAGTCACACTACGCCTCTGACTCGCATGAGCATAAATTGCATATGGCGCACCTAAAAAAAAGGTCCACTAAGTTGAAAACCTGAAAAAAAAAATGACTTAGGCAAAAGATAGGACATATGCTGGCAAAATTAAATCTTTATTTTAGTCTTGACAAAAGTTAGAGCGTAAAAAAAATAAAATAAAAAAACTACGTTTGACTTGATCCCCTTTCTTTAAAGGATACATAGGCAACTCAGGAAAACCACTTGCGTTCAGTCACTACCAAAAAAAAAAGTCTCATTTTTATTAATAAATAAATATGACTAACAATGCTATACTTTATTACATATTAATAAAAATAAAAAATAAAAAAATGAATTAAGGAAAAGAATGAGAGCTAAAACTAAGTAAAAAAGTACAACGGTCACATCCACACCAAGCATGCAAGCTCGTCACGTTGAGTCCTTAAGGCTTCTTGAAGAGTCTCTAAAGTCTTGACATCGACATCAGTAAGCACGGGGGTCAAGCGAGAAACATCATTCTGTTTATTGGCTATAATCTCATCGATCTAGTTGCTCCAATTCCTTCTTAAGTGCTTCCTGTTTAGCATCGAGGGTAGCTAAGTCAACCTTTAATGATTTACGATGGTTCGCCTATACACCCTCAGAGTTTAGAGCATCCATAATCTGAGACGCAACAATAGCTAAATGTTCGCTTTGTACTTCCGGGGATATCTTCATAGAATGGGTGCATCGCACTACATCAAGGTGATTTGCACTTTCCATGTACTTCTCAATCTAAGACTTTAATGGTGAAGGGTCCACTCCAATCTTCGTGATAGCATTGAAAAGCTCATCAATTTTTCCTCTCAATAATGGGAGACACTCATTGGAAGTTTTGATAATCATCTCCTTAATGCGTTCTCCTATCATAAGTGTTGCTTGGTGTTGGCCATTAAGGATGATTTGTTCGACGTCAAATGTGTGAATGGAAGTAGAATGAGCAACCACAATAGTACATGGAGATTGTTGTTCAGCAATTAAACCTGTAACTACTAAAAGTGTCAATACATCATATGTTGTATCTTCAATTATAGTCTTTTAACCTTGAGATTCAATCAAAACATCACTTAAGATTTTAGTAATACCTTCATCACCCAAATGAGAATGAGGCAAAGGTAAGGGGATGATAGAGTGATTATCTCGTTATATAGTCAAGGTAAAGGGCGTTGACTCCCTAGTAGCAACAACACTTTTGAACCGATCCTTAGGAGATAACTCATCCCCTTCATCAAAAAATTGGTTGTCACCCGCCACCTTAGACAAATATTTATTTTTGTTAGTATCAATGCAAAATAAAAATAAAAATTACCCCTTCACCATCAAGTTCCATTGGTTGAGTAGAAGTTGGAACGTCAGCAAAGAAGACATCTGCATCAAGAGGATGAGAGTTAGTCTCATCAGAGTACATAGGGTTGGGTCTAATCTTTTGACATTTGAAGTGACATTCACTTGAATCTTCAGAGTCGTCGTCTAATACATAAAGACTTTGTGCATTGTTATGTTGCTTAAAAGTCTTGTGACAATGAGTGCTACCACCATTGAAAATAGTTTCCTCATGCTCTGTGTGTGTGGAGGTATTAGTTTGATGTCCATCCATTGAGCGCTTAGAAGCTCTTGAGTCATCAGATAAATCATCAAAATCCTTCTCAACATTGTCTCTAACATTCCCCTTAGTAGAAACACTTGAATCAACCTTGCATGTTCTACACTCTAAAGATTTTGAGCGTATTTGCTGAAAAGAATCAGGAGGGGGCTCCATACAAGCAGCGATAAGAATTTTCTTATCAGGTTTACACACTCTGATCCACCAATTCACATAAGCCTTGGTGACTGAAAACTCTTCAAGACTATGATAATCTAGTATAATAACTTTGGAGTAGGTACCAAGCCTAGTGCCTGACTCCCAATATTGATACACCGCCTCTAAAGTTATAATGCGAAAAATCTCTGGCAAAACCGATGAGGATAATAATAGATTTATTATCAAGTGCACACACTCCTTGTGGCGCAATGCCAATTGGTCCAACTTTACACCTTTACAAGACATTATCAAATCCTGAGCTTGTAAATCATCAAAACACTTAGTAGAAAACTCATCGACGTATAAGCCATCCGTGGAGGATGGTTCTAAGAAAGAGAAATGAAATGGGTGTCGAAATATTCACCTAACCATCTATAAAAATAATGAATAGGGAAAATATATGCATTACTCCGAGGCTTCGAAGAACAAGCGATTTTATTTAAGCCATGGTAAATGCTTGCTAACACCATAACAACAAGGCTAAATGTCTCACCTTGAGTCATTCTACTAGCTACCTTGAAGACTCTAAGACGAATCAAATTGACACTCCTCCAAGGAAGAACAAACTTACATAACCAACATGCCAAGAAAGTGGCCAAGTAAGTCTCCTTAACATCTGCATCGGCTATGTCAAGGTTGTCAAAAACTTTCATCTCAAACTGGGTATGAGATTTAATAGGATCAATTTCCCTGAAGAGGTTATGAGTCTTCTTATGCCTCTGCGCATTATTCCTTTTACTTTTCTTTGGAGGTTTTGCATGCTTCATGGAGCCTTTGTACCAAAATGACACCCAAGAGGCTAACTTGATTGAAAATTCACTTTCATCTCAGAGCAAATTCAATGATATGCAAGGAATAGGTTTCGACAACTTGGTGGGAGTGAGGACTTTGTTGCCTCATTAGATAACTCTTCCGCGCTCGGTACCATCTCATCATGAAAAGATCCAATGATGGGTAGTCTAGCAATACAATACAAGTCCCAAAGAGAGATGGAAACCTCTCCAATGGAAGTATGCAAGGTGTTAGTGGTAGGACACCAATGTTCGCAAAGGCCCTAATCACAAAGGCATGACGATCATAGCTGAATAAGGATGCAAAAATAGATTCATAAAGCTTACATCCTTTAAAAAAATGGTTCATGCCGACCCAATACCTCCTCTACCCATTCCCAATATCCTTCGATAAAGAAGGATTCCCCAAGTAATTTGAATGAGCTTCCCCATTTGGCTTCTTCGTCATGAACATGAGAACCCTACATTCCAAATTCATCATGAACTTTAGTAGTAGTTGGGTGAGAGGAATTCAGTAGTAGAACATCATAAACAAGTTTCACCTTATTAAGTTTTGAATTGCTGATATTTGTAAGCTTGCAAGATGCAACTCGAGACTAGGAAGAAATGTGTAATGGGTACTTTGTCACTAGCATTAACAAAGATTGAAGGTTAGTAAGTGACTTATGCATTGACAAGGTAGTCCCTTCCTCAAAATCTTCACTATCATCCTCAAGAATGATTACGATATTCTCCTTGAAACATTTGAAGAACGCCATCCTACAAAAAAAAAAAAAAAAGTAGAAAAGAGAGATGAATAAAATATGGGTTTAAGTTTTTAGGTACCACTATGCATTTAAGTCAGGCCAATTCGCATGAGTGAAGACCTTAGCACTTTTGTATTAAGTGTTGAAAGTACAACTATAGACCCTCCATTTTGTCCTCTTAGCACATGTAATGCTAGTTTCTACCTTGTGTTTCCCTTTTACCTTGTGATCGTTCCTTGGTAACCCATTGATACTCATATAACTTCTTTTTCTAATTAGTTAATTTAGATACATATTCATTTTAACTTGAATTTTGGTAAGGCAATTTTTATTTTATTTTATTTATTTATTATTATTATTATTACTATTATTATTATTTTGATAAATTAATTTTTTGAAATGTTTCAATATATTTTTTTAGTGAATAAATTTTTTGGTAAGTTATTATTATTATTATTATTGTTATTATTTATTTATTTATTTACTTTATATTTTTATTTATTTTATTTTAATTTCATTTATTTTTTTAAATGTTTACTTTATTTTATTTTATTTACTTAGGCAAAAAAATAAAAAAATTAAAGAAAATGGAGTGGCACGGAAAAAGAGAGTGGACTGGGGGATTGGAAAAGAAGATTTTTTTTAGAAAGAGAAAATGGTGAGGGAAGGAGATGATGGGTCTCTCGGCATTCACATCTCATCAAAAGTATTTGAAAAAATTGAAAAGAGAATTCAGTCTCGAGGGCTGGAAGGACGTTTGGATATTTTCTTCTTCTTTTGCCAATTTCCCATCAAAATTAAAATGATAATACCTACCTTTCACTTTGAGTTTCCTTCTTGGAACCGACATTTTTTTTTTTACATTTGACCTACAATGAAACCCACATAATAATTTCTCATCTCTCAGTAGTGGACTCTGGCATTCTCTGCTATATTTTCCATCTCAACTCTCAGCAACCTGCTAGCCTTCTCAAGTTTGGTAACTGATTTGTTGTTTTTATAGTGGTTGTTGAATGGTCTGGAATTGAGGTTTGGTTTGGTTGGTTTTCCATTGGTTATGATTGGATTTGATTTTGGCCATTTTGGGTTGGTTCTAACTGGGTTTTGTGTGTGATGGTTGGGGTTCGCAAGACCCAAAAGCAGTAGTAATCATTCAAATTTGGAACATTCTTATGTGTTGTTTTTTATTCTATAATTTGCCTTTTTGGGTCTTTGGGGCTTTTCATTTTGGAGGCATTGTGATTGATCATAATTGAAGGCATTGGTGTTGCATAGTGAAGATAATCTGTGTGTTTGTACTATATCTGAAATCATGGTTCTTGGGTTAAGGACGAAGAATTGCAAAGGTGTTTTGGTTAAGGTGTATTTTATAGTTCATGTTCAAGAGATTAAACCTTAGCCACCCTCATAGTCCCTCAAATCAGTTCAATCTGTGGTTTTTCAATGGGAAAAGAAAAAAGGTTTTGAAAAAAACAGAGGAGAAGAAAGAAAATGAGAGAAAATGAGAGAAAATAGTACTATGTCAAATTTTTCATCGTTCAATTCAACGGCTGCTGGAGATTGACAGAATTTTGTGAACTCCACACAACTGTTGACTGACTCATTGCTACCTTTTCTTTTTTATGTTTTTGTTTTTTGGTTCATTGAAAACCATCATCGATATATTGAAAAGATACTATGTCAAGTGGGCTGCTTCTTATAGGTGGGAAACATGGAGACCCATCAAAGGTTTGGGATAAAAATGGGGTTTTAGAAAATAGGTATTTGAGAATTTTGTGTCATGGGGTGTTTTTATTTTTTTCAAATTATCACTGTGTTTTTTATTGGTGGGTTTTGGGGGGAGGGGGAAGAAAGGATGTTGAGTTCTAAGGAATTTTAGACAAATAAGACTTTGGTGGGTCTTGGATTGGGGCAACTTCTGTCTCTTCTAAACACTTCCACCGACTTTGTTTCTTCTGAACTTGCAAGAAGAGGAATTAGCACCCCAACTTCTCAGTCTTTTCTAAATTATGTTCTCTTGGCAATTGTCTATGGAACCACTATGATTCTCCAAAAGAAAGCTTTCAAGGCAAAATGGTATTATTACATAGTTCTTGCATAGGTGGATGTGGAGACCAATTTTCTTGTGGTAAAAGCGTACCATTACACTTCTGTAACAAGCATCATGCTTCTGGGATTGTTTTACAATCCCATGTGCCATAATTTTTACTTGGTTTTTCTTGAAGACAAAGTACAAATTTAAAAAAATTAACTGGTGTAGCGATCTGTATTGCTGGTCTTGTTATTGTCATCTTTTCAGATGTTCATGCAAGTGACAAAGCAGGAGGGAGCAACCCTCTAAAAGGGGATTTATTTGTGATTGTTGGATCTATTCTCTATGCTACCAGCAATGTTAGTGAGATTTTGTGAAAGGCATCCACACGTTTTGATTAATTTGGAGGGCAACCATACCATGCAAAAAAAATGACAACAAGCTGCCACTTTTAGGATGTCTCGGGATTTTCTTTTAGAACATGCAGCATATAAAGCATCAGATTGGAAGGATTAAGAGCGTTCTAATAGCAACCCCTCTTACACAGTGGAAGGTAAGTTATCTTTTTTAAATTCTTGTTTTAGTTTAGTTTAATTTGTTCTATTAGTTTAGGTCAATTTATGATTTTTCATCATTAATTTAATCGATCCTTGGTGTTATAGTTCATGCTTTGATTTGGTTTGATCCCATTCTTTTAGTTTGATTATTTCTTATATTTTTGGTAAATTGGCTTTTAGGTGAAGCAATTTTTATTTTGAAATTTGTCTTGATTTATCTTAATTCATTTTAGTCAGTTTAGAATTTTTTATTATAGTGCACTGTACTTCTGCTTCTGTAAATTAGAATCTGACAACTTAGAAACCTTTTAAATTTTTCTAACTATTTTATGACATTCTAGACTCCTTGAACTTGATTTTAGAATCTTTCTTCGGTCAAATATGGTTTTCCAATTAGGATATATAAATCAATTTTTCAGAAGGTTCAGTTTTCACTCTATTTTTGACACTCAGTTTTGTTTTGCAAAATTAAATTACTAAATGATCTCTTTAATTTCTTTGAACATTTTTTTAAATCTAGACTCCTTATATTTAATTTTTTATATATAAAATATTAATAAATAATTTCTAAAATAAAATATATAATTTTTTATTCTTGCACCCACTGCATGAGTGCTCTTCTAAAGCTGAGATATGTTTATTTATTTTTAAATATGTTATGAATGTGTTATCTCCTAAGATTATTTTTAATATGAAATAAACACATTAAGATAGTTGTGTGAATGTTTGTATGATTTTATGACATCTATAAGTTAATTGTAAAAATCAATTGTTGAATACCTTTAAAAGATGCTCTGTTCTGGACCTATTATCATCATCATGAAATCTGGTACTAAATGAGGGTTGGTTAATTAATTTGGTCACTTAGATGATAAACTAGACATATAGTAGATGTTCTTTAAAAATTTTCTTGATAAAACTCAACCTCTAGGTATTTTGTTTATATTTATTTTGTACAGTCTTCTATTCTAATCATTTGCTGACCTTTTTTTTTTTGTTTGTGAAATAACCCCTTTGTGAATAAATTTGTTATTGATTGGAATATAATCGATTAATTTGGCCTATTGGATGCTTATCTAGACATGCTAAATATGTTACCTAATTTTTATTTCGGTGAGATAACCTTTCTTGATATTTATTTGGAGTTTATTTTGTGAACCGATATTCTACCATTTTAATAATATTTCCTTGGCTTTTGATAATTTAGTTACTTTTGATCATACTTGTGAACTTTCCTTGACTTGAGACCTGCTAAGTGTATATATATAGGTTTAGTTTTTTTTTCTTTAATCTTATCATTATTATTAGTGAATTAACCTCATTTTTATAGAATCATTGACGCTTGCTACATAGGTACGCTCTCTATTTTCCCATTCTAAGTGTATATATATAGGTTTAGTTATTTTTTATTTATTATTCTTTAATCTTATCATTATTATTAGTGAATTAACCTCATTTTTATAGAATCGCTGACGCTATCTACACAGGTATGCTCTCTATCTTCCCATTTTAAAGCTTCATGAATATGTATGTCATTAAGAACTATATCCTCGTTTGATATTGACTTTGGGTGCCTTGATGTTCATTTGATTTCCTTTGATAAAATACATGTTGAGTAATATAATACTTGAACTAACTTTGGTGTTTTATGATATCATTTAAGTTATAGATCTAGGTATGCATATTATCCTTTCTTTATGATAGTGGTTTGAATCCTTGTTTGGCATGTTAGAATTAGTAGAGTTTTTGAGATCACCTTAACTTATCTAGGTATTCATAATCAATTGATTAATTGCTATATTTCCCTCAACTAAGCTAGTAGAGACTTTGTTAGGCCTTAGAGGGGTGCTACCTCTTTGGAGGTACCTTCCTAATTGGTAACCTGATCCTCGGACCCAGACTCAGGTTTTTTGCAGACAACTTTTTGAAAAAAAAAATCAGGAGTCTTTTTAGGGGTTTTGTTCTTACTTGTTTTCCCCTTTAAAAATAAATAAAAGTAAGTGGTGACTCCAACTTTTTATAAAAAATTAGTTTTTCACTTTAATAAAAAACGAGTCTCTCCAATCGAGTGGAAATGCATCGTGAAAATAATACGGGGTCCACAAATTGGCGACTCCGTTAGGGATCGAACCCAGAATCTATGGTTACATAGAAGATCAAACTTAAACACTAGTTGAGAAAACTATGGCGTTTGATTAGGCGATTGATGGATACCCTCTCTTTGTGTTTTCTATGCTTGAGTGATCATAGCACATTGAGGATTTTAATGTGGCATTTTTTCTATGTTTGATTGCTATATCCATTTGCGACATTTACATCGAGATGATATTAATTGATTCTCTTGATTGTCTTAGCATATTGATTTTGCTCTTGCCATAATTATCCTGCTCACTTTGACATGTATGCTCATATTGTTATATATCTTGTTTGTCTTAGTGTTGATTCTCTTGCTTGTAATATTATCTTGATCATTTTTTAGTATGTTATCCTTGTTACTATTCATCTTGATTGTCATATTCTCGTTTAACTTGTGTGTGGACATGGATGATATATTTGCGCCCTGCTTGACTATTTGTTGCATGACTGCTCTTCTCCTGTGTGTTTGCATGTTGCTTGTTTGTGTGGGTCACACATCTATCCCCTTACCTCCAACCCTCTGGTTTCGATCATTTCCTTCATTTCGACTCTTACTTTTGCAAGTGTGAGGCCTTGTGTGTGTTTGTTTCTCTGACCGAGCTAGTGGTTAGGAGTAGGGTCTAGCGACGGGCTATATCAATGTATGGGAGCATTCTGGAGGAGGCCGAAACATTGATGTTGATTAGAGTCCGATCTTTGAAGACCTGTATAGCCTAGAGTTAGGTTTCATGGATATTTGTGTGAACAATGTGTTTCTTTTTCTGCTTCAGCTTTATATGATTTTCGGATGCACCCACACCACTCATTATGCACTTTAGTGGACTACTGAGTGTTGAGAGTTGTGAGAGCTTTCACCATAGGAAATCCCCTGGGATGTCGAGGTAATGCATGTGTGAAGGTGATGACCACCTTGCATGGAAGCACCCCATCTCTTCGGAGGCGTGCAAAGGGTAGTGTACCGTTGGAGGGTATGATCATTTATGCTAGGGATCCTTTAAAGTCCACCCTTCTCCTTTTAGAGCCACCTTGGCCTTGTAGGTTGAGCCTTAGATCTTCCCATTAGGATTCCCTTCCTACACGTGGGTGCATTTGTGGGCCTTCAGAGCTGGGTTAGTAGTGATAGGTTTAGTTATCTTTGTAGTAGTCTCTTATAAATTTGCTCAGAATTGGATATCAGTCTAAATACTTCCAAGTTACCTTCCTGCATAGTTGATAAACATTCCTTGTAGAGTTTCCATTACATTGTATCTTATCTAGTATTTCCACTAATTTAGGAATATTGATACGTTTGATTTGGGTTCAGCTTCTTGGATCAGAGTTAGAGGTAGATTGATCAGAGTGTCAGACCAGTCAAATCAGACAAATATGAATTCACATGTGGTTACAGTTGATCAGTTCGTTGCTGCTATGACTTCGATCCAGGAGGCCATAACTAGTCTTGGTTAGAGGATGGATGAGCAGCAGGCCCAACAGGTTCCAGTTCAGGAGAGTGTGCAGTATGATCCCACTATTCCACCACCTTTCCCACCTAGTCAAATAGCTCCATAGGATACTCATATACCACCACCTTCCCCACTTGGTCAGACAACTCCACAACCTACACCCTTTACTTTATAGAGTCAGACTAAAGTTGCCCCCCCCCGCCTGTCATGGTGGTTGCTTGGAGGATGCCCATGCACGCATGGATAGGCTTGAGTAGAGGATGAGACAGTTGAAAGTATCAGATGGAAGGGTGGTATGGGATGATTTTGATGGACTACCAGTGGCCAGTCTACTGGCCAAGTTCAGGATGCCAGAGATCAAGCGATACACGGGGATTGGATGTCCCCACATTCATTTGAGACTATATAGCACTATGATGAGGGCCCATGGTTTGGATGAGGTTCAGATGATTATGCTATTCCCCATGTCCTTGAGTGGGGTGACCCAGTGTTGGTTTGCTTCTTTGGATGTGTCACATCGTCATACATGGGATGATTTAGCCCAAGAGTTCCTACGACAGTTTGCATTTAACACTATCATAGATGTCTCACGGAGAGAGTTGGAAGCCTTGAGGTAGAGGCCCCATGAGATAGTCACATCATTCATTTCCCATTGGAGAGAGAAGATTGCCCAGATCATTGATAGACTATCTGAGATGAATCAAATCAGCTTGATTATGAGGAGCTTTCAGCCTCGATTTGCTAGGCATTCCAGATTTATTACCCATCATCACCCCATGTGCAGTATAGGACACCTATTCCTTCTAGATTTATGTCTCCCACATATCTACACCCAGCTTCACAACCAGTTTATGCTACTCAGACCACACAGAGGCCACCCATTCATTATCCCCCAACCTAGGACTCCACCTGCACAGAGATAGATGTGGTAGTTTTCCCAGTTGGGAATGCCTTTGAGTCGAGCTTTCCAGAAGCTCGTAGAGAGAGGATTGTTGACTGCATTAGCACTGAGACCACCACCTCAACCTATGCCACCTCAGTTCAAGATGGACCTTCACTATGCTTACCATCAGGGTCCAAGACATGACACTGATCATTGCTCTACTCTAAGACATGCTATTCAAGACTTGATAGATCAGGTTTTGGTTAACTTAGGGCAACCAAGTGTGACCACAAACCTTTTACCTGCTCACACCACACATTCAGTGTCTTTGCCTACTGGGGGTATCCATCACATGGATTTTATTCAAGATGACATCATACACATGCTGAGTTGGGATGATGGATTGCTTGAGACGATTGTTCCAGACGATGGCTATGAGATTGTAAAAGTTACATCAAATTTTTCGATCCCTCCACCATTCAGTTTGATCCTAGATAGAGCGCCATTACAGTTGATTCCTTTTACACCATCAGACGCAGGACATGGGTACACGTTTGCTCCATTTATTTAATGGCCTGAGGATGTTGATGTACAGGTTATGACTCGTAGTGGGAGGATAGCTTAGGTTGTACCTTTAGTTACTAGACCATTTGATGGTACGGACTCTTGTGATGAAGTCAGGAAGGAGGATGATGAGATCTTGAGATAGTCGCAGAGCACTCAGGCTCGGATATCCATTTGGAGTTTGTTGGCCACTTCTAGTACCCATAGAGATGCACTTATTCTAGCCTTGAATCAAATCGTGTTGAGACCTTTACTACTCTAGAGAGATTGATTCATATGATGACAGCAAATAGGGCCACCTGCATTGTGTTTTCTGCTGATGATTTACCACCAAAGGATTCTGACCATACTCGTCATCTCTATATTTCAGTTGTTTGTTCAGGTCACAGAGTCCCATCCATCCTATTGGACAATGGCTCTGCCTTGAATGTTTGTCCATTAGCCACTGTTGTAGCCCTCGGCTTTGTACCCTCAGATTTTGGTCCCTCTACATAAACAGTGAGAGCTTATGAAAACACTCAAAGGGAGGTCATGGGCACCTTGACTATAGATTTGTTGATCGAACCGACCATATTCTCTATATTGTTCTAGGTTTTGAGGATTCTCGTATCCTTTAACCTGATTTTGGACCAACCTTGGATTCACTAGGCTGAACCTATTCCATCTTCCATTCATCAGAAGGTGCAGTTTATCCATGATGGGTAGGTTATCATGGTACAGTCTACTAGAGACATGATTTCATCCTCTGAGCCAGTATTGCAGATCAGTCATAGTGATGATGATATTTTTCTGACAGGATTCACATTTGATTAGGTACAGACCATTTAGATTTTGCAGAGATTTCGTGGCTATGTCATTTGACCACATAGTAATACCCATTGTTCTTGATATGATGAAAGACATGTCATTTCTATCTGGTTTTGGGTTAGGACAACGCCAACATGGATCTAGTGAGTTTGTGACTACAATTGATCATGATACTCCTTTCAGTCTTGGTCTTATTCCTATAAAGGCCGATTACAGATAGATGGTGCTTTTGCGCAAGGAGAGACTCAGAGCTTGATTGCTCCACATGCCATTTGACTATCCTATTCACCCATACAGGATGAGCTTAGCAGATTATTTCGTGAGGGCACCAGAGGGCATAGCATGGTTGATGGATATAGATGGAAACTGATTCTCAGAGCCGACCAATGTAGATCAGCTCAAGAAGTATTATGTTTGAGACCATGGTCGCAAGATGAGTGGCCATCATTTCGGTTAGCCACATACCTTGTTATTCCCTTTTGATATACAGACCATTGCTAGCCTATTGAGCCCCGCATGCACATCAGAGCCTTTCTTTCTTATTACCTTGCTTACACTTCTACATCGGGATAGGGGCCCTTTAGTGTATGCATGCTTCATTTAGGAGTTTCATGAGCCTTGGGCCTATGGGCGCATCTTTCTCTCATTATTTTTCTTACTATCACACTATTGCATTCCATCATATTTCATTGGTTATGTTCTTCATCTTCTTTTTTTTGTCTCATTTGCTATTTGTTTTGCTTCGTCTTTTCTCCACCCTGAGTGGTGACGTTTTTCTGTTTATTACATGGAGTATAGTCACATCATTTCCATTATCTATTCCACAAGCACTGATTCAGAGATCCTTAGTTTGAGAAGGTCATCTCATTAGAGAGAGTTTATGTTACTTTAGCACTTGAGAGTGTGTCTATCCATTATTGATATCATCTTTGGGGCTTATTTTGTTCATATTCAGGGTATGTGCATTTGTATATATGCAAAAAAAAATGAAAAAAAAAAAAAAACACATATGTGTATGTACATAGTATTCTCCATCATTGAGCGTGTATATTGATATCCGACGGTCATTTTATCGAGTATGTTTGTTGGTGAAAGTTCGTATGTGAGCTTTCTAAGATCATTTTTTTTATTTGTATTCACTTCGTCACATCTTTTCTTTGAGAGTGAGATGAGTGACCTTCTCCTAGGGTCTCTGGGTGATTGTCTTTTCCATCTTTACATTCATTGTTGATGTGATTTCACTCCATGTTTGATTTGAGTTTATCATCACTTTTTCTTCGTATATTCATTGTTTTATTATCATCCTCGTCATTGCTTTCGATTTATCCTTTTCACTTCACCCTCTTGTTCTTTTCTCACACTGACTTATTCTAAGTTTGATATTTCCCTTGCATCATTGTTATACTTCTCATTATTAGTTTGATTTGCTTTATTGTCTCATTATTGATATTTTATTCACATTGGGCACCCTCAGGTCCGTGGCTCACAAGTTCTTCTATACATGTTGCATTTTATACAATAAGGCATGGGTTTTTTATCATTAGGTATTTGGGCTTAGTTTTCCTTCATTTCTATTACCCTATCACCCTAGCCTATGTTACGTCCCATGTCTTACGACCACCCTAGTACAGGTGTTTGAGATTTGGTTGATATTTAGATACCATCATGCTTCTTCTTCTGGGAAATGCCTCTGTGATGTTTGGACTCGATTTAGTTGTGGATATGGATGATTGGGATTGCATATTTGATGATGGATGATCTGATGTTGTCTGATTTTTTCGATCTACCATAGATCTAATGCCATACTGGGCCATATTTCTCTTTTGGTTGAGATTTATAGATCTTCATGGAGTTGCATGATCATCTCCACTTATAAGATACACACCGAGACGATGACCTATTTGTTATCTTATCATGATCCCCTAGTGGAGCCTCTTTTAGGCCATTCAGTTAGGCCCACACTTTTTGATATTTATATGTCCTCATGCTTCTTCTTCTAAGATATGTCTTTTGATATGTGGATCTGATTCAGCTGTGGACATGGATGACTAAGATTACACACTTGGTGATGGATGATTTGGTGCCATCTGATTTTTCGACATACCACATATCTGATGTCATATTAGGGCATATTTTCGTTTTGGTTGAGATTTGTAGATCTCCATTGATTTACATGATCATCCCTATTTATGAGGTACATGTCAAGTTGATGATCTGTTTTTATTTTATGATGATTCCCTAATGGACCCTTTCTTAAGTCATTCAATCAGGCTCATACTTTCTGATATTATCATGATTCTTTGATGGAGTTATCTCAACGCATAGACTCCCATATCATCATTTCAGTGGAGTACATGTCAGATCTCTTATACATCCCCGTTGAGTTATTCTCAAGTCATCAGGACAGACCAGATGTACTAGTTGCTATACTGGGGCATATTTTCCTCAGTTACTCACATGGCAGGATGCATCAGTTGCTATACTGGGGCACATTTCCCATTTTTTGATTATGGAGATGATCGTCTTCTCACAGAGTTGTTACCATTTTCTTTATTTAGCTGAGGGATATTTATTTGCATTACTGGTCACATTGTTGATGATTTATGCCGAGATGAGCCTTTAGAGGAGCCTGACCTTTGGGTTTTGATTGTCTCATTACCTTTGACTCTTCAATAGATCGTTATGTTGAGGCAGTGACAGTTGCCCCAGTGGACCATTTTCCTTGAGACTCGTCAGTTGATCGTTCCTTTGAGATGACGACATATTCCTCCAACAGGGTATCTTGAGTTAGAGGCATCTGGATTATTATGACACTTTGTCAGGCCTCGTGATTTAGTCAGATGGATTGTGAGACTTTATTTTATAGTTGATTTGACCATTCCGACTCATCAGCGGAGCATCTTTTGAGACTCATGGAGTCTCTTTTAGACCCTTTCAGTGGATCGAGATTTGAAATGACATGCCACACTGAGGCATTTTTCCCCTCATCATTTCCATAAGCGTTCAGAGCCACCATTTGCATAGGAGTTCAGAGCCACCATTTCCATAGGAGTTCAAAGCCATCACTCTCATAGGCGTTTAGAGCCACCATTTTCATAGGTGTTCAGAGCCATCATTTTCATAAGCGTTCAGAGCCACCATTTGCATAGGCGTTCAGAGCCATCATTTTCCCATTCTTGGCATTTAGAGTCATAGCTTCATAGTATTCAAAAATGTTAGTTTCTACTCTTTGTTCTCATCGTTTCATCATATTCGTCATGTTTGTCAGTTCATTGCTTGGATTTCCTATAAACCTCGTATTTAGGGTATTTCTTCCCTTGTATTTGGTTTATCTTGGAGTTTATTGCATCATGTGCTAAGACAAAAAATTTGGTATTTCTTAGTTCTTCGGTATAATTCATTTTGTTCAACTCATTACTCGTGTTTCCACTCATGATCTTTATCGAAGAGGGATATATTTGTAGACCCTCCATTTTGTTCTCTTAGCACATGTAATGCTAGTTTCTACCCTGTGTTTCCCTTTTACCTTATGATCGTTCCTTGGTAACCCATTGATACTCATACAACTTCTTTTTCTAAGCCATCTTCGAGGACCCTTTTGTAAAGGGGCTCATCAGGATCCTCACTATGAACTTGGCTACTCTTCACACCTAGTTTAGGTCACATAGACGCACCCTAACTCATTCAAACACACCTGGCCCATTTGGACACACTTAAATCCACTTAGGCATACCTAGGCATCTTTTACGCAAACTCACTTAGTCACACTTCCAATCATTCCAATCCACTTAGTTACACTTTAACTTAGTCCACTTGGTTGCATTATAGGTGCACTTCAAATTAGTTAATTTAGACACATATTCATTTTAACTTGAATTTTGGTAAGGTAATTTTTATTTTATTTCATTTATTTATTTATTTATTATTATTACTATTATTATTATTTTGGTAAATTAATTTTTTGAAATGTTTCAATATAATTTTTTTAATGAATAATTTTTTGGTAAGTTATTATTATTATTATTATTATTGTTATTATTTATTTATTTATTTACTTTATGTTTTTTTTTATTCATTTTATTTTAATTTCATTTCTTTTTTTAAAATGTTTATTTTATTTTATTTACATAGGCAAAAATTAAAAAAATAAAAATAAAATAATAATAAAAGAAAATGGTGAGGTCATTGATGGGTCTCTCGGCATTCACATCTCATCAAAAGTCCTTGGAAAAGTTGAAAAAAGAATTCAGTCCCAAAGGCTGGAGGGACGTTTGGATATTTTCCTCTTCTTTTGCCAATTTCCTATTAGAATTAGAATGATAATACCTACCTTTCACATTGAGTTTCCTTCTTGGAACTGACTTTTTTTTTCACATTTGACCTACAATGAAACCCTCATAATAATTTCTCACCTCTCAGTAGTGGACCCTAGCATTTTCTACTACATTTGCCCTCTCAGCTCTCAGCAACCTGTTGGCCTTCTCAAGTTTGGTAACTGATTTTTTTGTTTTTATAGTTGTTGTTGAATGGTCTGTAATTGAGCTTTGGTTTGGTTTGTTTTCCATTGGTTATGATTAGATTTGATTCTGGCTCTTTAGGGGCTAGTTCTATTTGGGTTTTGTGTGTGATGGCTAGGGTTGGCCACGCCCAAAAGCAGTAGTAATTATTCAATTTGGAACATTCTTATGTGTTGTTTCTGATTCTATAATATGCTTTTTGGGTCTTTGGGGCTTTTGATTTTAGAGGCATTGTGATTGATCATAATTGAAGGCATTGGTGCTGCATAGTGAAGATAATCAGTGTGTTTGTACTATATCTGAAATCATGGTTCTTAGGCTAAGGACAAAGAATCGTAAAGGTGTTTTGGTTAAGGTTGATTATATAGTTCATGTTTAGGAGATTAAACCTTGGCCACCCTCACAGTCCCTCAGATCAGTTCAATCTGTGGTTTTTCAATGGGAAAAGATAAGGGTTTTGAAAAAAACAGAGGAGGAGAAAGAAAAAGAGAGAAAATAGGAGTTCTTTGACAGAGCTAAAAGTAAATGGGCAAATAGGTTCTTTCGGATCTCTAGCCAATAGAAAACAATGTCGAGTAGCTAGCTCATAGTGTCCGATTTGTGGTATAAAGAGAGAGAGAAAGAAAAAGAGAGAGAGAGAGAGAGAGAGAGAGAGATGATAGGATGAAGACAAAGACAAGAGGATGAAGACAAAGACAAGAGGAAGAAGTAAGGCGACACTTTACCTTAACCTTTTTTTTATTTAATAAGGGTTTTGCCTTTGAAAGAAGAAGGGCTTAGGCATTCTGTCGAATCAATAGTTAGGAGAATGGGATTGCTGTTTTCGGCTTTGCAATTCGAATTTGCTCTTAGAAAGATAACTATCATCACAGATAAGGCGACAGAAGGGAATGATTTTTCATCGTTCAATTCAAAGATTTTTGGAGAGTGACAGAATTTTGGGAACTCCACACAGCTGTTGACTGACTCATTGCTACCTTTTCTTTTTTACGTTTTTGTTTTTTGGTTCATTGAAAACCATCATCGATATATTGAAAAGATACTTTGTCAAGTGGGCTGCTTCTTATGAGTGGGAAACATGGAGACCCATCAAAGGTTTGGGATAAAAATGGGGTTTTAGCAAACAGGTATTTGAGAATTTTGTGTCATGGGGTGTTTTGATTTTTTTCGAATTATCATTTGTTTTTGATCGGTGGGTTTTGGGAGGGAAAGAAAGGACGTTGAGTTCTAAGGAATTTTGGACAAATAAGACTTTGGTGGGTCTTGGATTGGGGCAGCTTCTGTCTCTTCTAAGCACTTCCACCGGCTTTGCTTCTTCTAAACTAGCAAGAAAAGAAATCAATGCCCTAACTTCTTAGTCTTTTCTAAACTATGTTCTGTTGGCAATTGTCTATGGAACCACTCTGATTCTAAAAAAGAAAACTTTCAAGGAAAAATGGTATTATTACATAGTTCTTGCATAGGTGGATGTGGAGGCCAATTTTCTTGTGGTAAAAGCGTACCATTACACTTCTATAACAAGCGCCATGCTACTCTATCCATGATCATGAGTAAAAAAAATACAGCATTATCTTTCTAGAAGGGAAGGGAAAGTCTATTGGTTGGAAATTTTTGGCTGAGAGGTCGAGAGGCCTTGGAGTGGTCCCGACAAGAGGCTTAAAGGAAACCAGAGTTCCAGAGGTTCCGTTGAGGGTGAAAGGGGGCTCGAAGGTTTTGTGGAGGGAGAAGGGGATGGAGATAAAGTCCTATGCAGATGCTATTAAGTTGAGCTCAAGAAGAGTAGGCGATTTAGTTTGGTTAGAGATGGAGGAAAGAGAAGTGCAAGGAAGGTTAAATCATATGAGACAGTGTCTGGTGGGCTGGTGGGGTATTAATTCAGCTCATTTACCTAAGTTGGAATATGTAAGGAGTTAGACATATCAGCATTGGGCTTTAAAGGTGAATCTGAGGGTTGCTGTGTTAGGCAGAGGACTCTTGTTGTTTGATTTTGAGTTGCCAAGTGAGGCTGAGTGTGTTCTAACTAGAGGCAAAAAAAGTATTAAGGAGAATCTTTTTATTTAGGATAGATGGAACCCAAAGGTGAGGAGCTTTTGCAAGGACTCCTTTGCTAATGAGGCTTGGGTAAAGGTGGTCAGGCTCCCGCTTCATTTGTGGAGTCATGAGGTATTTAAAAGAATCAGTGATGGGTGTGGGCTTTGTTGTAGTGGATGAAGATATTGTTTCTTTGTCTGAGCTGTAGTGGGCTCGGATCCTGGTGAAGCGTTCGGAAATGGATTTACCCAACTTTGCTCATATTGTTGTGGGGTTGGGGTGTTATTCCTTTCATTTACGGTGGGAGTCTCCACTTTGTTTCACGTAGGTGGTGCCGGCGAGAAGAATTTGCAGGGAGGGTAGTTTAAGGGTAGGAAAAGAAAATGGTGGAATTTCATGTGCTGCTTGTTGTGGGAGTCAAAGGAAAATGTGGAGCAGTTGAATTTGCAGTTGGGGGTATAGGACGTGTCGTCTGTTGGGGGCAACCCACCTACGCTTCTTGTTGAGGTCTCTATCGTAGAGACTGAAGTGAAGGGTAGGGTAGGTACTTCTTCTGGACTTGGGAAATGGGGTAGGAAGCCTTCCTTAAACAGTCCAGGCGGTCTTGGTTTAGGGTCGGGTGGCCTTTGTTATGGGCTTACTAGATTGGACCTTAGGGAGGCCCAAAGACAAGTAAAGGAGCTGCAGGTGGGCTTGGGTCGGGTCTTTAAGCCCATCGCTCTAATTGGTTTGAAAGACTACAATGATGGGGAGATGGGTGTGGGTTTTGGGCCCGAAGGTGTTAACGCAATATGAGGGGTTTTATTTAGGGAAGAGCCTTCAATCCCTTTTTCTAGGGCACAAATTGAATTTTTGATTAGCAAGGTGAAAGGTGCAAGTGGAGACAACGATCCTCTTGTTGGGATGATGAGGGCTGCGATGCCATTGGAGGCCCTTGAGGTGGTGGAAAAAGTGTCGATGACTGAAGAAGCGTTGTTTGAAGAAGCTTTCAGGTACATCGAAACTCTTTCGTTCTCTGTGGGGGGTTGGGAGTTCTCTTCTTTTACTCCTTCTAGGTTCGGTTGGCTTGTGTTGAAGGGGGGGTCTTTCAGTGGATTGGCCTCCGCGGATAATGAAGATGAGTAGATCCCGTTGAGTATTATTTTAGCTGATGACAGCATTGGAGAGATGGCCTTTGAGGGGGAGAAGAATATGGCTGGAAAATGAGTGGGGGGTGAGGTTGAGGAGTTGCTATAGGATCTGGAGGGGAAAGGCTATCGATGGGGCAACAGTTGTCTAGCGATGTTCAACAAGTTTCTGGGTTTTTCTACGGAAGAGTTTGAAGGTGAAATTTTGAATTTGCTTCTAAGGACCAAGAGAAGAAGAGAGTAAAGTAATAAGAAGGGAACCACAGGGTTTACTAAGTTTGATCGAGAACTGAAAAAATTAGAGTGGTCCATTAATTATAATGGCGCGAAAAAGGAGAACTCTTTGGTTAGAGAAGGTGGAGCCAGACTCTCGACCATTAGATGAAGTTAAAGATTTTATATTGGAATGTTAGAGGGGCTAATGACAGAAATAAAAGAAAGATAATCAAAGCCCTGATCAGGTCACAAAGAGTAGATTTTGTGTGTCTGCAGGAGACTAAAATTCAAGACATGACCTAGGGGGTAGTACACAGTCTTGGAATGGGAAAATTTTTAGGTTGGGGTGCAGTGAGTGCAAGAGGGGTAGTTGGTGGGGTGGTAGTTATTTGGGATAATAGAGTTTTGGTGTTAGTAGGTATGGAGGTGGGTCTCTTCTCAATTTTGTGTCGTTTTAAAAATTGCGAGGATGGCTTATTGTGGATCTTTACGGGGGTTTACGGACCTACCTTGAAAAGATATAGAGAATTGTTTTAGGAAGAGTTAGGTGCCATTCGAGGGTTGTGGACTGATCCTTGGTGTATTGGAAGGGACTTTAATGTGATCAGATTTTCCAGTGAGCGTAGTAGAGAAGGAAGAATGTTTGGGTCCATGAGAAGGTTTTTAGAAGTGATTGATGAGTTAGCTTTAAGAGATTTTCCTCTTCAGGGGAGGCCCTTTACGTGGAGTGGAGAGCTGAATGGTCAATCCCGGTCAAGATTGGATTACTTTCTAGTTTCGAAGGATTGGGAGAATCATTTTAGCGAGGTGACATAGTGTACTCTCCCAAGGCCGGTGTTTGATTATTTCCCAATTCTGTTAGATGGGGTGGAGTAAGGAGAGGTTCAATTCCTTTTCATTTTGAGAATATATGGTTGGAGGAGGAGGGGTTTAAAGAGATGCTAAAGGGTTGGTGGCAAGGTTTCAACTTTAGTGGGTTCTATAGCTTTATCTTGACAGAAAAATTAAAGGCTTTAAAAAATAATTTGAAGATTTGGAACAATGAAGTGTTTGGAAAAGTGGGGGTGAACAAGAGGTTGGCTCTGGACATAGTGTCTTTTAGGGATGATCAGGAGCAACTAAGAGTTTTAAACGAGCAAAAGTTAGATGCTAGAAAGGAGGCTATGGAGGATTTCAAGAAGTGGGCGCTTATGGAGGAAATTTTGTGGAGACAAAAATCAAGAGAAATGTGGTTGAAGGAAGGCAATAAGAACACGAGATTCTTTCATAGGATGTAAAATTCTAACAAAATGAGGAATTGTTTGAAAAAGATTAAAATTAATGGCATCTGGTTGTCAAAAGATCAAGAAATTTAGAGGGGTGTGGTTAAGGCCTATCAGAATTTGTTAGCGGACCCTGGTGGTTGGCACCCTAGTATGAACAGTTTGGAGTTTGAAAGAATTAGGGTTGAGAAGGCAGCCAGGTTGGAGGAGATGTTCTCTGTGGAAGAGGCGTACTTGGCCCTTTCAGAGCTGAATGGGGAGAAGACGCCTAGTCCGAACGAGATTCCTCTTGCTTCTTGGCAATTATGCTGGGATTTTGTTAAAGATGAGTTAATGGCTTTTTTCAAAGAATTTTTTTAGAAAGGAAAATTCGTTAGAAGCTTGAACACCAAGTTCCTAGTTTTAGTCCCAAAAAAAGGTGGAGTAGATGATTTGAGTGATTTTAGACCCATAAGTTTGGTGGGAGGATTGTACAAGCTGCTTGCATAGGTCCTAGCTAATAGGCTAAAGAATGTAGTAGGAAAAGTGGTGTCATCTACCCAAAATGCCTTTGTTGAAGGAAGGCAAATCCTCGATGTTGCGTTAATTGCTAATGAGGCCATAGACTCTTTATTGAAAAGGAATGAAAGTGGTGTGTTGTGTAAATTGGACTTAGAGAAGGCTTACAATCATATTAATTGGAATTTTCTACTAATAGTGATGCAAAAAATGGGTTTTGAGGAGAAATGGGCTAGCTGGATTAGTTGGTGTATATCCACTGCTACGTTTTCAGTTTTGATTAATGGCTCGCCAACGGGTTTTTTTCAAAGCACTAGGGGGTTAAGGCAAGGGGACCCCCTTTCTCCTTACTTATTTGTGATAGAGATGGAGGCCTTAAGTTGTCTCATTAATAGAGCAGTAAGGGGGGGTTTCCTAACAGGTTGCAAGATAAGGGGAAATGGTGGTAATGGGCTCCAAATTTCTCACCTGTTGTTCACTGATGATACACTGGTTTTTTGTGAGGTTTCCCAAGAGCAAATGGTTTTTTTAAGTTGGTTGTTAATGTGGTTTGAAGTCATTTCAGGGTCGAGTATCAATTTGGATAAGAGTGAAATTTTGCTGGTGGGAAGAATAGATAATGTAGAGTTGTTGGCCTTGGAGCTTGACTGTAAAGTGGGAGCTCTTCCTTTCACTTATTTGGGGCTCGCTTTGGGTGCTCCGCACAAATCGGTGGTGGTTTGGGATGGTGTGGAAGAGATGATGCAGAAGAGACTAGCCTTGTGGAAAAGGCAATACATTTCTAAGGGAGGGAGAATTACTCTAATTCGGAGCACTCTGGTTAGCATGCCAATCTATCTCATGTCCTTGATGTGTATGCCAAGAGTTGTTAAATTGAGACTAGAGAAAATCCAAAGGGACTTTCTTTGGGGTGGGGGAGCTTTGGAGAAGAGGCCTCGTCTTGTAAAGTGGGCAATTGTTTGTTCAAATAAAAAGAAGGGTGGATTGGGGGTTAGAAATCTTTCTATCCTCAATAGGGCCTTTTTGTGCAAGTGGAGTTGGCGTTATGCGGTTGATAGGAAGTCCTTATGGAAGCTTGTAATTAGTAGGAAGTTTGGGGAAGAAGGTGGAGGGTGGAGTACCCGTGAAGTTAAGGAAGGCTATAAGGAGGGGTTTTGGAAGGAAATTAGAAAGGAAGGTTCCTTGTTGCTTAACAATATTACTTTCTCTGTGAGGGATGGCAGAAGGGTGAAATTTTGGAAGAACATTTGGTGTATGAATAATACCCTTCATGAGGCTTTTCCCTCTTTGTTTGCCTTAGCAGATTCTAAAGATGCATGGGTAGCGGATTGTTGGGATTCTTTGGTGGTAGAGGGGGGATGAAATCCCCGTTTCTCTAGATCTTTCAATGATTGGGAGGTCGAGGCGGTGGAGAGGCTCCTTTCGACCCTTCAAGGAAAGAGACTAGTTGTTGGTTTGGAGAACATGGTGGTGTGGAAAGAGACGAAGAATGAGATTTTTTTCTATTAAATCCCTTTATAATACTCTTGATCCTAGTTGTGCAGTCCCGTTTCCGTGGAGCATCATTTGGAGCCCTTGTGTTCCTACTAAAGTGGGTTTTTTTTTTTTGCTTGGGAAGCTTCATGGGGAAGGTCCTAATCCTAGATCAACTCAAGAGGATGGGGTGGAACTTAGCTAACAGATGCTTCCTGTGTTGTGCTGAAGAAGAGACGATAAATCACATTCTTGTTCATTGCTCCAAGGTGAGGGTTTTGTGGGAACTCGTATTTACTTTGTTTGGTGTTAATTGGGTCCTTCCGCTTATGGCTAGAGACACTCTTTTAGGTTGGCTTGCTTCCTTTGTGGACAAGAAGCATAGAAAGGCTTGGCTAGCAGCTCCCCTCTGTTTATTTTGGACGATTTGGAAGGAAAGAAATAGGATAGTTTTTATAATGAGAATTTGTCGATTCAAAGAATGAAAAATTCGTTTGTTTGTAATATTTGGTCTTGGGCTAAGTCTTGTTTAGATGTAGGACCCTTATTTTTAATTAACTTTGTTGATTGGTTGGGTTCTTGTTGAGGGCTGGTGAGTGTTTGCATTTTTTGTTCTTGCCTTTTGGTGACTCATGTATACTCCCTGTATGCTTCGGGTTGCCTCTTAAGCGCCATTTTCTAATATATTTTCTGTGTGTTTATCTATAAAAAATAATAATAATATTTCCTTGGATTTTGATAATTTAGTCACTTTTGATCATACTTGTGAACTTTCCTTGACTTGAGACATGCTAAGTGTATATATATAGGTTTAGTTATTTTATTTATTTATTATTCTTTAATCCTATCATTATTATTGGTGAATTAACCTCATTTTTATAAAATCACTGACGCTTGCTACACAGGTACGTTCTCTATCTTCCCATTCTAAGTGTATATATATAGGTTTAGTTATTTTTTTATTTATTATTCTTTAATCTTGTCATTATTATAGGTGAATTAACCTCATTTTTATAGAATCACTGACGCTTTCCACATAGGTACGCTCTTTATCTTCCCATTTTAAAGTTCCATGAATATGTATGTCATTGAGAACTATATTCTCGTTTGATATTGACATTAGGTGCCTTGATGTTCATTTGATTTCCTTTGATAAAATGCATGTTGAGTAATATAATACTTGAACTAACTTTGGTGTTTTATGATAGCATTTAAGTTATAGATCTAGGTATGCATATTATCATTTCTTTATGATAGTGGTTTGAATCCTTGTTTGGCATGTTAGAATTAGTAGAGTTTTTAAGATCACCTTAACTTATCTAGGTATTCATAATCAACTGATTAATTGTCATATTTCCCTCAACTAAGCTAGTAGAGATCTTGTTAGGGCTTAGAGGGGTGCTACCTCTTTGGAGGTACCTT
Organism: Vitis labrusca; assembly: GCA_011039315.1. Lineage (NCBI taxonomy): Eukaryota > Viridiplantae > Streptophyta > Magnoliopsida > Vitales > Vitaceae > Vitis > Vitis labrusca. The sequence goes on from JAAKHE010001034.1 coordinate 49,269, forward strand.
CCTAATAGGTAACCTAATCCCCGGACCTAGACTCAGGTTTTTCGCAAATAGCTTTTCCAAAAAAAAATAATTAGGAGTCTTTTTAGGGGTTTTGTTCTTACTGGTTTTCCCCTTTAAAAATAAATTAGTTTTTATAAAAAAAAATCAAATTTTCACTTTAATAAAAAGCAAGTCTCACCAATCGAGTGAAAACGCATCATGAAATAATGCGGGGTCCACAACAACACTGTATAGCATTAGGGTCATAACTTGTTTACATAGATACCAAGTATCATTCTGGTTTTAATTAAATGTTAAAACTTGAACATCACTATGCATTCAAGTCAAGCCAATTTGCATAGGTAAAGACTTTAGCACATATGTGACGAAAATACAATATCGCTTTGCGTCAAGGCTACGACTTGATTACATGAGGGTCAAATTTTAAATATTCATTTTTTAATGGATATTTAAGCTTGTTAAAAATTCCCTCTCAAGTATTAAGGTAATTTAAAATAAATAAATAAATAAATTAAATTACTTGAAATCAAATTCGTTTCTACGAATAATGAAGGTTGGCACGTGTTAGAAAAAAGTGAGTTTTTTTCTTCCTTGACAAAAAAACAAAAAAATAAAAACAAAAAAAAATTGAATAAAGAGATCATGTGTCAATATATATATAAAATCCTCATACTTACACCAATATATAGATATATAGCTGAGTGAAGACGTCTCCCAAGGCAACTAACATTGAGGCTCTGTCCCCATTGACTTCGACATACACCCACCAAGCTCCAATATATATATATATATATATATATATATATATATATATATTTAAAAAAAAACACACTTACAGGTTTGAAGAAATAATAATAGATATCCTCTTATGGATAAGTTTCCCTAATCTCCAACTATAAAAAATGTAATAATAAAAATAAGAAAATTATTATTATTATTATTATTATTATTATTATTATTATCTTGTTGATAAAACCTCCCACGAGAAGAAAAATTGTTAAAATCAAGGAACTAAATCCCTTGAATTAAGCAACTAAAATTTGGGAATTTGAAATTCAAATTCCCTATCTTCACCTATAAATAAAGGTGTCTTTTTTCAAGAATAGAGGAGAAATTGAGAAATCAGAAAAATCTAGAAAGGAAAATCCTAAGGAGAAAATCCAAAGGCAACTTTGAACGGGAAAAGGGGCTTCATAACAAAAGAACTTCATTAAATTTCTCTGCAAGTTCGGTAAACGCCAGAACTGCTACACGGGTTCTTCACCATTTAACGAGTTCATTCGGGAATAAGTCACTTGTGGCCCTCGATTGATCTTCGAAATCAAGAAAACATAATCGTCGTCTTCCAAAGTATGATCAAGGCAAAAGAATAAGAGGGAAAATATTCATTTGGAAAAAATATTATTTTTGAGATTGTACCCACAATATTTTTAATTTCAATAAATATTTTGTTCGCATTATTTTCCTATTTGTTTTGCTAATTTTGCAGGACCATTTATGAAATTTGTACATACAGAACTATAAAAATGGTTGTAAATAGGCATATAGACAATACTTCAATAATTATTACGAACTATATGACTTTAAAAAGCAACAGATTAGCAGCCAAGAACAATGGGTTCTTAAATCTAGAGATTGAAAGTTTTTCTTTCAAATTTAATTCCAAAATTCTGATTTCTTTCAAATTTAATTTCCAAAATCAATTTCTTTTAAATTTAATTTTCGGAATTCCGATTTCCTTCTAATTTAATTTCCAAAATTCAAATTCTTCTATTTAATTTCCCAAAATTTCACTTCTTTCAAATTCAATATCCAAAAAAATGGTTTTAATTCTTCATATTCTGATATCAAATTCTTCAATTTAATTTCCAAAATTTCATTTCTTTCAAATTTAATTTCCAAAATTCTGATTTCTTTCAAATTTAATTTCCAAAATCAATTTCTTTTAAATTTAATTTTCGGAATTCCGATTTCCTTCAAATTTAATTTCCAAAATTCAAATTCTTCTATTTAATTTCCAAAATTTCA